>CAUYSK010062978.1:0-51078 GCA_963575035.1 Avahi laniger
ATACCCGGCTAATTTTTTCTGTATATTTTTAGCTTTCCAATTAATTTCTTTCTATTTTTAGTAGAGACGGGGTCTCGCTCTTCCTCAGGCTGGTCTCGAACTCCTGAGCTCAAACAATCCGCCCGCCTCGGCCTCCCAGAGTGCTAGGATTACAGGCGTGAGCCACCACGCCCAGCCTAGCCATTGGATCACTTTTGAAAAGATTTTCAAGAAGTTGTTAATAATTTCATGTGAACTTTATTTTTACCATATCTATATGTTTTCTGTACTATCATTCACTATGTCCATGCATTCATAAAATAAAATTTAATTCAAATTATTTTTTTCAATATAGTAAATAAATGTGTAACTTTAAACATTTAACATTTTTTTTCATAATCTACTTAAAATACTCTTGGGTACCATATTTGATACTTAAAATACTCCTGGGTGCCGTATTTGACGTACTACATTTTGAGAGACACTGACCGAACAGAAAGAGTTCTGCATTAGGAGGGAGAGGCCTGGATTATGGTATCAACATTATCATTTTCTACTTTGATCATTGAGCAATTCAGTTGACCTCTTTGAGCCTGAACCTTACAAAGTTGTGAAGATTAAAGCGCTAATGACTGTAAAGATTTGTCTATGCAATACATTCAGTAAATGTGAGTTTTATACCTTGAAGGGAATTCCATTGATGAAAGATCATGTTTACTCATGTCGAGATAGCATGAGTTGAATGTAGATACCTCCTCTCTGTAATTCTTACCACAATATGCAACACAATGCTGATAAAAGACACAGAAGCTATTTCAGAAAGGCCAGGCTGTTACTGAAACTAAATGAGAAGGCAAATCTCCACTGTAAATGCTTTGTATGGAAGTTCACACAATTGTTTATCACATTCTCTTATGAACTCTACTGTTCTTTTCAAGGCTGTAAGAACAGAAGCCCACTAAACTAAGCTCAAATCAAAGGTGGAGGGGAGGTCTATTGCAGGTACTTTGAAATCTCGAGGACTATGACAACACCTAATGGCATTCACCTAGGTCTCATGTCAACTGGGACTGGAAAACCCACCTCAGTCTTTCAGAGGCTTCATGATCTCTCCTCTGTCTCTGCCTGGTTTCCGTTCTCCTGTGGCTCTTTCTCATTGCAATTTTGTCTGCTCACTCATCTTGCTCATGATCCCAAAATGGCAGTAAGAAGAATCTGGCCCAGTTTATATATTTCCATGCAGTCTGAGGTCTCTGGCTAACTGACAGTTTGGCTCCTCTGGGAATCCACTTCAGAGACGATGAGCTGTGGCCACCCTGAGACAGTGAATGGAAGGGAGAGTGTAATTCATTCCTTCCGTCTGGAATATGCAAACCCTCCCACACCCCACCCTTCCTCCCAAAGTGTTAGTAGCACTTGCTAGGGGTTGTGGGCATACTAAAGACTTATAGGAGTGTATGATTTTAAGATTGGTGTTTTTATAAGACATATAATACGATGAATAATATCTTGTCAGTAAATACACTTAAGTCTTTTTAACATTAATTGTTCCCTCAGGTTGTTTTGGCTCTCAAATTAAATCAACTCTCCTTCCCTGAACTAGGCTACATTCATGCTTTGAAATTTTTTTTGAAAAAACTTTTTCAGATGAATATGACCTGTGAAGTCAGTCTCCTTCATCAAGAGAAACAATCCAATCAAACCCTTCTAGAGTGGGAACTGAGGTATCAACACTTACCATGATGGCCCACTGACTTTTATAAATGTTGTGATGAAATGTTCTATTTCCTAAGCAAGGAATCAATGTTGATTTCCCCATTCCCAAATGTTAGTACCCTGTCATGTGGACATATGCTCAAAATACTCAATAGCATTAATTAGAGAAATTAGAATTTATATTTTCAGTACTATTTTATATACTGAATGAATTCAATACAAAATAAGTAAATTTTTTATGCAAAATTGTTCCAGACTCAGCATAAAGGCGTAGTTTGTAAATTATGGCATGCCTAAGAATCAAATTAAAGATTCTTATCCACTAGGTCTGAAGGGGACATGAGGAAACTGCCTTTTTAGTGAGTACCCCAGATTATGTTGATGCAAGTGGTCTAACAACTACACTTGGAGAAACATTTTGAGAAAACTGCTATGTGTGGATGAAAACAATCTAAACAAGCTCCCCTGGGGATGATCTGATTTTTGCTTTTTGCATAGAGAACATTGCATCATGCACTTTATATTTGGGGCACTCACGCGCTAGTTATGCTAGCATAAGCCCCACTTACCTACTTTGAAATAATTATGTAACAACTGATTTTTAGAAAACAGGGTTACTTGATGCCCAGAGAGAGAGCCTGACCTATACCTATTTAAGCACAACAAGCAGGCCTGGTGAGTGGGAGTCTGGTATTGGTTTCCTGTCAGTCCACAGCACTTTGTTAACACACATTGCTTTAGTGATGTTCTGTGCTTTCAGAGTGTTCTGTGAAGTAAGAAGCTTTGCTCCACTTTGAAGCAGGTGTTTTGCCAAGGGAAACGTGTCTTTTGAAATCAGGTACATTTTCTTGGGTGTTGGAATACATGACTGTGGCAAATGATTATAGAAATGCTATGATAGTCTTTGGGGCTATTTTAAAATGTCAGACCATGTGATTTTTGAATCATAAAAGCTTACAAGTGATACCAGTTCAAATTGAATATTATATGACTAAGGTACTTAAGATATCCTGAAGCCCCCAGGGATTTTCTTTTGTGTCTCTACAGGGAAAATGTAGGAAAATTGAAGGCATGTACTAGCATAAGAGACTTTCAGTTGTTTATCATAAGGATCTCCTGGGTTTTAAATGGAATTTCAAAAAATGATTGTTCCAACCTGAAAAAAGATTTCCAAAAACAACAAAGGCAAAATTTATTTTCCAGAGTTAAACTTGTGTTTTTACATCTAATGCTTTCTACATGCTGGCGATAAAACCCCTTTATTCTTTATCCCTACATTTAATGCTGGCCTTGGATCCTTAAAAAAGCTTTTATTGGCTTTAAATCTTTTTTTCTTAGCCAGGGCCAAACTTGTTTTTGTGTTTTTTAAATTTTTTATATTTTTAATCTTTGAACCATGAATAAGTTACATTCTAAGAACTGGTTTATTTTTCTTTATTTTTCCCTTAGAGATTTAAATTATCAGCCATTGTACTTTTTCCAGTCAAATTTTCAGAAGGCTTTAATGATTCTAGATCTGATTTAACT
Organism: Avahi laniger; assembly: GCA_963575035.1. NCBI lineage: Eukaryota > Metazoa > Chordata > Mammalia > Primates > Indriidae > Avahi > Avahi laniger. The sequence goes on from CAUYSK010062978.1 coordinate 3,223, forward strand.
CCCAATTGCTCCGTACACTATTAAAGGAAAGAGCAATTTGTTTTCTAAAACTAGTTAGACTTACGTAACAGTTATGCTTTTTCATGATGTCCCTTCTACCAAGACCATTTTTCTTCAGCCTCTAGTGTGAAGTATTTCTATTTACCCATACAGTGTCAACTCGGTGCTCCTCCCTTTTGAAGCCTATTCTGGAAATCTTTTTGCTATTTGACTATACTTTGTCCTATTTTCCATCCTTTAATATTGCCATTACTCCATAGTAATGTGATTGTTGACATGCTTTTTTCCACACTAGATAGCAGCTCATAGAAGTCAGGGAACTTATTTTTAAATCCACAGTGCCAGTGCATTGCCTGCTGCAAATAAAATGCCAAATAAATACCTGAAAAAATGTATCTGTATGTATTAACCTCAAATCCACATGTTCCAGTCCACATAGACATTTACATGTTATTATTATAGACAAGAACATTTGAATAAGAAAAGCTTCTCTCCAAATGAAAGAAGTTAAGACTTTGCCACATCCTTTACTCTAATATAATTGTCTCTGATACCCTAGGTCAGGATTTCTCAACCTTGGCACTACTGGATAATGTTTAATTGTGAGAGGTTGCTCTGTGCATCCTAAGACATTTAACAGCATCCCTAGTCTCTATCCACTAGATATTAGTAGCTCCCTCTACTCCATTTGTGACAACCAAGCATGTCTCTGGACATTGTTGAATGTACCCTGGAGGATAAAATTGCTCTCAATTGAGATATACTGTTCTTGAATAATTCTTTTAACCTCGGGTCAAGCAGCTAATATCTGAAAGAGATTTTGAACATCATCAGAAAATCTAATCCTGACCGGGCGCGGTGGCTCACACCTGTAATCCTAGCACTCTGGGAGACCGAGGCCGGTGGATCATCGCTTGAGCTCAGGTGTTCAAGTGCAAGCAAGAGTGTGACCCCATCTCTACTAAAAAAAAAAAAAAAGAAAAGAAAGAAATTATTAGCTGAGCATGGTGGAGGAAGCCTGTAGTCCCAGCTACTCTGGGAGGCTGAGGCAGTAGAATAGCTGAGCCCAGGAGTTTGAGGTTGCTGTCAGCTAGGCTGATGCCATGGCACTCTAGCCTGGGCAACAGAGTGAGATTCTGTCTCAAAATAAAAAAAAAAAAAAAAAAAAAAAAGAAAATCTAATCCTGTTAACTCCGTGAGATGTTTGCTTTTAAGTTTTAACTGCCCCTTTAAACTTCCAATTAGCTCACAATGTAAACTTAAAATTTCTCTTTGATACTTTCCCCTGTCTTATTTTTTTAACCACTCTTCCAATATGTATTTCAATTATACCTATTTTTGTACTTATCTATTGCTTCTTAACAAATCACCTCAAAATTTAGTGGCATAGAACAATCATCTTCTACAAGCACACAACACTTACATGCATGATTTCGTGGATGAAGAATTTGGACAGGGCATAGTAGAGGTGGCTGGAGATGCCTAGGATGGTTCAACTGAGCCACACGTGTGGGGCCTTCATTCTGCCTGTTGGTTGAGTTCCTTAGTTTTTGTCCCTGTGGCATCTGCTGGTATGGGAATGTCCAATATGGCTCCTCAGCTTAGGTGACTGGTGCATGGACTGGGATGGCTGGAAGTGTGGGGCTGGTTGTGCTTCCTCACAGCATGGCAGTCTTAGGGTAGTCAGATGTTTTATACTATCCCCAGACCACGCATTGCAAAAGACTTGGACAAAAGCTGCAAGGCTTCTTAAGACCTAATCTTAAAGTCTGCACATCCCAGAATGCCACTTCTGTTGCAGTGTGTTATTTAAGGAATTCACCAAGTCCGGGTCAGATTCAAGGTGTGGGGAGAGGGGTGAGGTGGAAGGGGAGGAACAGATCTTACCTCTCTTTAGGAGAGTGAAATCTATACACAAGGAAGGAGGAAATTGATGGTGGTCACCCTGGGAACAAGCTACTAAATCTGCCCAGGTTTAAACAAGATGCTCCTTCTTTTCTATTCTCCTAGGATAGATTTTAGCACTCCTCTCAGGTTTTTGGCAACCAGATTCCTAGAAATGGAAAACAGAGACAAGTATTTCATTTGGGCTCTTAGGATATTCTTTCACTTTGGACAACAGTTCATTCTATCCCCTCTCCTTATTGTAGACGATTAGAATTTGGTGGCCTACTGTAAAGAAATCTCATTATGGAGAAGGTATGCTAAGCACATTTATAAAGCCTTGTTTTAATTCTTCTGCAACATCTTTCAGAAAATAAAATTTGTTATCCTGTGGAGCATGATAAACTGATAGAAATGTTTCTCCTAGAAGGATATGCCGTGATTTTGGGTTTGTCATAAACATAAACCATAAACACACATGGGTCTCAAGAGTGGTTTAGTGGGGAGAGGCCAAGGAAAAAGACAGGCCTTGCTATAAATTCTAACTGTACCACTATTCCTTAACTTCTCTGGTCCTCATTTTCCTTCTCTGAAAAGTGAGTGAAATATGCCTATCTTGAATGTTATTATTAGGTATTGATTATTAAGACGCATCCTCTGTGGGTCTAATGTTTTTGCCTGTCTTGTAAACACAGTCACTGATTGCCTTTGTTCCAGACTATCTTTTCAAGGTTGATTTTATAATGAAAAGCTTGGAAGACAGTGACTCCCTCTGGGCCAAAAAGTAGAATCGTTTCCTGACCTGGATGATAAGACAATGTCTACCTCTAGGGCAAAGGTCAGGCAGGCTCATTGTCCATCATAAAAGATTCAGGTTTCCTAAACTCAACCTTTCTCTTTTATAATGTAATCAACTATGTATGAAGGAGTGAGGTAGCCTTCTTCATTGTCACTCTGTGGGAATTCAGGTTTGAGGAACTTAGGCAAATGCTGACACTCTGACTATTGCTATCGTTATAATTAATAAAGTCCTTTGCTTTTGACTCAGAAGTTTGGTGTATTCTGCGAGCATCTAGGAAACCGTGGCAGGCTTATTTTTTCGTTTGTAAGTAGGATAAAATCCCAACTCATCACAGTTTTTGATACTGATATGGCTCCAAATCAGGGCACAAATGTGGGAATATTGCAGTTTTTGATTCCAGACTGCTGACTCCCTCCAACGTATCCTCTAGAGCAGAGGTCCCCAACCTTTTTGGCATGAGGGATTGGTTTCATGGAAGACAATTTTCCCATGGATGGGGCAGGGGTTGGGGGGAGCTCTGTGGCCCATCGCTAACAGGCCATGGACCAGTACCACGGTCTGTGGCCCAGGGAGTGAGGACCACAGCTCTAGAAGAGGGAGGATAAGTATAGACTCTGGTCTTATTATTCACTTTAATTTCCACCTCTCTTTAAAGTTACCTATGGTATCTATGTCTTGTCAGCCTGTAGATTGATAGTAATTACTGACTTAGCCTCCAATCAGCTCCTATTTCTCAGCTTTCTCAAAGACCTTTTTTTTATTTCTGTGGATTTTTAGACTCTCATGTTAAAGCTCTAATATTTCAAGCCTGAACATGGTCTTTCAGTCCAGATGTTGGGCTTTGAGAACCAGAACATTGGGATGGTCAGAATTCTGGTAATTGGATTTCACAGCTGGCTCCCCTATTTCTAGAGAAAGGGAAATGTTTTCCTGGAAGGTGCTATCTGCTATTTCACATATGGTTCTTTATGGCTAAGTCTTTTAGTAAACTGTAGTTCAAGCCTTAGCAATTATTTGATAGCTAAGAGATTTATGATAAGTGACTAATTAAGGGATACTAATTACCAATTGCTATAATTACTTGAACCTGGGATGTATCTACCTCCTTGGCTAATCCAGATAGCTATCCCTCTTACTTCCCAAGTGGTTGTATTAGTTGCAGGTCTTGAATGCCAAGCAACAGGAATCAACTATGGCTGATAAACAGAAGAGGAATGCACAGAACGATAATGGTAAGAAGGTAGAGAACCGGACTTGGAAAAATAACAGAATCTGAGCTACCTCCAGGAGTCGGGAGAGCATTAAGTATACAGCAGTCTTCTCAGAGTTCTATTCCGACCATTCTTCCTTCTCCTTCCACTTACATTTCAAAGCCTCGGGAGAGAGAGTCCAAGTGGCTGTTTTTGGTCCCTGGTTCACCCCTGGGCTAAGGAAGGACAGAGAATCTTGTTTTGTGTTTCCAGGGTTGCACACAAAGGAGACAGTAATTTTGCAAAGGAAACCAGGAAAATAGAGGTTATGGTAGCAAAAAGTAAGATATGTCCCCTATCGTGGCCAGGGAAAACATGTTTTCTTCTCTGAACAACTCTTGCTGTTTGGTACCACAGAGAACCCAACCATGCTGAGAGCAGACTCAGGTCTGGGATGGGGTTTGGGAATTTGTTTTTTAAAAGGCTCTCTAGCCAGGGGTAATATATAATCACTCTTAGGATAATATGGAGAATAAAATATTTTTTTCTGTGCATAAGGGAGAACTTCTGCAGCAGAGTTGTTAAACTCTAAAATTATACTCATCTTGACTATTTGAACTAGGCAAAAGTTAAGAATTATAGCATTTTAACTCTAATTTCTGATTATTTACTATTATGGGCTGAATTTTGTCCCCCACCCTTCCACTGAATTCGTATGTTGAAGTCCTAACATATGAATATGGGTATTTGAGATGAAGCCTTTAAAGAGGTAATCAAGGTCAAATGAGGTCATTGGGGTAGGCCGGCATCCAATATACCTGGTGCCCTTACAAGAAGAAGAGAGTAGGACATGGAGTCATGAAGTCATGAAGACACTGGGAGACGACAGCCACCTACAAGCCAAGGAGAGAGGCCTGAGAAGAAATCAACACTGCCAACACCGTGAAACTCCCAGCCTCCAGAACTGTGAGAACATACATTTCTGTTATTTAAGCCACCCAGTCTGTGATACTTGTTATAGTAGCCATAGAAAACTAATATAGTTACAAACTGGTGTAGTAGGTTTACAAATTTGTTGACATCACAATTTTCACGCAGAAATAAACAGTAGTCCCTATATTTTTCTGATTGGCCTGTTTTTCCCAACAAGATCTACCTTACTGGATAACAGAAAGAAACAAAAAAGGGCAATGAAATATTAATCCTTCTTCGGTCTTATTTAATAATTTAAATTGCATCCTTAGATTATTCATTCTCTGTTTGACTAATGTGCAGGTAAATGCAGAGTTATGCACCCTCTTCTGCCCCTCTTTAAGATGGGGTGTGAGGATAGGGACAGAATTGTATCTTATGTAGCCTTTTCGAGGTTGGGTGGAACAGTGCTTGAAACCATATAGCAGCTACTGGATGGTTCGAATGACTGGGCTCCTCTTCTGCTACATCTGGTAATTGTTTGGGATCCCATGGATCTCACTGGCTTTTTGGAGATTATTTGTAGTATGGCTCTTCCACGGGCATCTGTGGTTTTGACCATTTGTTCTGGACCTCAAGTCTCAATCAGGGAGCTCTCTGTTAATTCAGTGTGGTGTTCTCATCGCCTCCCCATACCTTCACCAGGACATGGATGATTTTCTCAATTTCCGACATGGAGATCCGGGCTCTCACATCTATCTGCTTTCTTCCTCCACCTCCATTATACTGCTCCTTTCTATACTGAAAGTGGTTGGGTGTAGACCTTCTCCTAAGTGTCCAGCTAGAGATGCATACCAATAGCTCTGAGATCCCTGGGCTCCAACATACTTATCAGCTGCAGTCCCCAAACTCCAGGCCACGGACCGACTGATACCAATCTGTGTACTGTCAGGAACTGGCCACACAGCAAGCCAGGGAAGCCTCATCTGCATTTATAGCCACTCCTCATCAATTGTGTCACTGCTTGAGCTCTGCCTTCTGTCAATCAGCGGAGGCATTATATTCTCAGAAGAGTATGAACTCTACTGTAAACTGCCTATGCAAGGGATCTAGGTTGCGTGCTACTTATGAGAATCTAATGTCTGATGATCTGAGGTGGAGCTGAGGTGGTGATGCTAGTGCTGGGGAGCAGCTGCAAATACAGATTATCATTAGCAGAGAGGTTTGACTGCACAATAAATGTAATGCACTTGAATCATACCGAAACAATCCCCCCACCCACGCTGGTCCGTGGAATAATTGTCTTTTTAGCACCACGCTGGTGCTAAAAAGGCTGGAAACTGCTGCCTATCAGGATGTTTCTAAAGCCTGTGTGCTTTAAGGTTGGGCACAAGAGGCAGCCTTGATGTTCTCCCCACTGCTTCTGCTCCTGTCTACTCTGCCTCTTCACTTCCTAATCAAACAGGCTGAGAGTGAATTTGTTTTCTCAGTCTTCCTGTCTTGACAGGATCTCCCTTATACCAAACCATTATGAATAAGATTACTGATTTTAGCTTTTTAAAGAAGGAGATAAGGGAGTCTAGAAAATGTTTCTGCTCTTTTTCTTGAAAAAAATTGCTGCATTTTGGCTATCAAAAGTTGAATATTAACACTATTTTTTCCGCTTTGAATTCCTATTTTAACAATTCTAAATCTCCCCTAGGAAAATTTATCAGGAGAATGGAGGCAAGATTAGTGTAAGAAAATGCAAAACAGAAAATCTCATTAATATTTTAGAAAAGTCCATGTTATTACTAGCTCTCAAGAACTGCTGTGGAGTGATTCCTCTCCTGCGAATAGACGTAATTATGTTTAACATAAATTCAGTACATTGTGGGTAAGTTTGGTAGCACCCCCTTTGCTAAGAACATTTCTTTGAAGTAGTTCTACCCCTTCAAAAAGCTGTGTCCTCCATGTCAGATAAAGGGACTGAACCAGTCGAAACTCACTGAAAAAGGCATTCCCGTGTAACCTCCACCTGCTCTCTCCAACCACATCTCAGAACTGAAAGAGAAATCTTACTCAAATTCTCAGTGTTATAGTCAATCCCCCTAAGTACAGCTTCAACTGGTTGAAAAGTAGCTGAAAGAGAGAGGACATAGTCTGGAAATGTGATCAAGTACATTTTGTTTTTATTTTGAGAAGCATGTTACCTCAGATTTTCACCAGGATGGAGCTGGATTAATTATCCTCGTTTATGTATGATGTTCACATTAGAATTCACGTCACCTGAGGGTAGAACTTTCTTTATGAACTCCAAACTGCATTGCAGTCCTGAGCCTAAAGCAAATCAATTCGTTTTTCACTGGATAGTGGCAGGAGAAGTCAGTCCGTGTGTCCACCGGCAACACTGAATCACCTTTCCCTTTCTCAGGTGTCCACTAAAAGTTATTTGACTACTTATTGTCCTCAATTTATCTCAATTCACAATATTGATCATATACTAGTCAATTACTGGGGGCCTCAGCATTGTGTGGAATATTAAGTAAATACCTGGAGCTTATAACCTTGTGGGGTCAACTTGAATGGAAAACAATATAAGACAAAATAAAAATTGAGTCAAAATATGTAATAAACCAAAAGAAATGAAAGCACATATCCATACAAAGAACTCTACTGTAAACTGTATAGAGATATATACATACATCTACTGTATATTTGTATATAGATGTTCATATCAGTTCTATTTGTAATAACCCAAAACTTGAAATAACCTATAATAGTTTTCTATTGTTGTGTAACACATTAACTCAAAATTTATCTCACAAGTTCTGTGGATCAGGAATTTGGGAGAAGCAAAGCTGGGTGGTTCTGGCTCTTGGTCTCCCATGAGGCTGCAGTGAAGCTGCAAAGGGGCTGTGGCCATCTGATATCTGGGCTGAAGTTGGAGGATCTGCTTCCAAACTGGCTCACTCACATGACTGCTGACAGGACACCTCAGCTTCTCATTACAGGGGCTTCTCCGTTGGGAAGCTTGAGTTTCCTTGCAGCATGGCAGCCAGCTTCCCCCAGAGTGGGTGATCCAAAAAAGAGCAAGGAGGAAGTCCAAAATCTTTATATGTCCTAGTTTCAGGAGTTGCTATTTCAGGAGCTGTTTATTCTATTCATCAGAAAAGAGTTGCTAAGCTCAGTCCATACTGGAAAGGAGAGGAAAATAGGCTTTACCTCTTGAAGGCAGCAGTATCAAAGAATTTGTGGATATATTTTAAAACCACCATACAGCCTAAATGTCCATCAACAGGAGAATCCATAAAGAAATTATTTGCATGTCCATACAATGGATTATTACTCAGCAATAAAAAGGAATGAAGTTTTGATACATGAAATAACATGGATGAATCTCAAAATAATTCCTGAGTGAAAGAAGCCAGAAAAAAAAGGGGATATTCAGTAGGATTTTGTTTATATAAAATTGTATAACTGCACATTAAACTATATATAGAGATTGCAGACCAGCGGTAGCTTGGGACCAGGCAGAGTGACAAAGGGAGGGAGGGGGAGAGGGATTTCAAAGGGGCATAAGGAAACGTTTGGAGATGTTGGATATATTCATTATCCTGATGGTGGTGACAACTTCAGAGCTGTGTCAATGTGTCAAAACTCATTAAATTATGTTTTAAGTATATACAGTTTATTGTATGCCAGTTATACCTCAATAAAGCTGAAAAAAAGGTGCGGTAAAAATTTTTTAGCTCATATGGCAATTATATTTTCCAGAACTTCAGTTTTTAGCTCTGTTTCCTTAGTCACCAAATATAATTAATAAATCTAGGTCTTTTATCCACTGCAGGATAGTTTTTAGCATGGAAGGAACTTACTAACCTCTTTTAATAAATAATACTTTGGGGACTCTGAGTTCTTATTTGGTTAATCAGCACATTTCAGGTAATCATCATTTTAAATATGATCCTTGAAAAATTTTAAATATATAAAGCCAACAATGTCTATTTTGTTTTGTGGGTTTGTCTAAAATCAAAGTATTTTCTTCCTCCACACGTATGCTCCTTTATCTCAGTTTATTAAATCGCCATTCACGCAGCACCATGACCTGGAAACATCACTACTTCTCCTTGCTTGGCATCTTTTTCCCCAATCCATACCCCACAATTCACTTATTAATTTAGTAAATATCCACTGAGCAACTGCCGTATGCTAGACACTGTATTAGTTGTTAGGTGTACAGTGGTGAGCCAATGCACCTAATTTGTACCCTCATGCTGCTTACATCTTAGCAGAGGATGCAATCCCCAGTCTGGTCAATTGTATACTAGCGCTGCCTCTGTGTCCCCTATGTCTGCAACCCCACTGCTACTGATGCAGTTTAAACACTAATCATCTCTCATCTAAAGTATTAATAATTTTCTAATTGGTCTTTATCTTTTTTTTACCTCCTCAGCCTAGTTTTTTCCCCATATTGCTGCCAAAGTCAGCTTTCTAAAACACAGATTTGATATGTTATTTTCTGATTCAAATTATTTTTGATGGATCCATGTGACCAGCTGATTGAAATCCAAACTCCTTTGTGACTTGACCGTGGCCTACTGACTCAGCCCGATTTCTCCAATTCCACTCCCTCAGTCGTTGTAGCAGTACTGCTCTACTCAAAGTTCCCCATCATGCTGTGTGCGCCTGCACACTTTGCTTTGGTTTGGAAATGACCTTTGACATTTTCACCCAATAAATTCTGTGTTTTCTGCATTCTTTAATATATCATTCACATGAACCCCCTTCCTAAAGAACGCATATTCAGGAGCAGAATTCATCAGTCCTTTAAGCATGTGTGTACTCTTGCAACTTAGTACTTATTAAGGTTGGGTGTAGCACACTACTGAGGAAGAAAAAGCAGTTAGAGCTCCCAGCGAAGCCATGGTGTCATCCTGCTGAACATAACATTTTCACAGAATATCAAGATCATATGATGTTGCTATGTGTGTAAACTACTTAAAGGATCAAAACAAAAACAAGAACAAAAACCCACCGTAATCACGTCCAAGCACAAAAACAAGGACGCTGTGCTAACCACAAAAATGGCCACACACATCCCTTTCCCAGTTACTGTGAGTGGCTCCTGCTGCTTTATAAATTACAGATTTAAACCCATTCCATTCCTCCCTCCACCTAGATAAAAGGTATTAAGATACCCATTCATAGAATTCCTCCCACTTTCTGACAGCAACTGATCTAGAGAAAATGCTTGTTTCCCAGAACCTTCCCCAAAATTACCTTACATAAGCCCAACCTCAAAGACTATAAGTCCCTGCTCTTACCCTCTGGGACTCCCCTTTTTTCCCTATGGCCTGAGGTCTCCATTCCTGCAGGAAATAATAAATCCAACTTTGAATGCAGTTATATTCCTGGTGGTGTTTGGCTGGTAGGCATCAAAGTTTTACATATTTGATTTTTCTACCAGACTTTGAGATCTGGGACTGTTTTTTGTGGACTCTCTACATCAAGCCTGGTGCCTGATCACATAATGAGTATGTGTTTATGGGACAAATTAATGCATGTGTATTTTCTGATTAAAGGCACACAATTCAACAAATAGAAGAAACGAATTTGATGTTATTTTTCATCAAAATGCTCCACTGGTCGGCTCCTCACTGAGTTTGTTTGTGCACGTGAGGGTGCGCCTGTGGTTTCCACGCCATTGCCTTCAGTCAGTTCCTTCCATCAGCAGAGCTCATGTCTTCATTCGGAAGTGACGATGGCTTGTCTTGTAGCTCCACAGTTTCTCACAGTCCTCACCATTCCCAGCATGGATAGCTACACAGCTCACCAGGTGTGAGGATGCTGTTACCAGACTACACATTACCAGAAATAGGTCACAGTAGGAAAGCAGATTAGGATGGTTTGAAGAGTAGGCAAGGAGAAGCTATGAAAAACTAGGAAGAAAGTTGGCTCCTAACTACAGTTAGATCGTATACTTTTCTGACTTCATGGAGGAATAGTACGGTTGTCCTCTCATTCAGAATTTACTTCTGTCTGTAGAATTCAGAGCCCTCTCAACCTTAATGCTATGGATCTTCCTTTCTTGTGCTTTAGGAACACACTATCCCTTACAGAATAAAAAGTGCTAGATCTATTCAAGGAATTGATCTCATTTTTGTCCAGTAGAGCAGAGTGATTAAGAACTTAGGTTTTTAACTCAGAAGGACATGGATTGGAATCCAGGCTCACCAACTTCCTGGATGTGTGATTTCAGTGTCACTTCACCTTTCTGAAGCTCAATTTTCTCATCTGTAAAATAGGGATATTGATGGTATATGCCCCAAATAGAGTTATGGTGAGAATGAAATGAGACAGCATATAAAAACTTTCCTGGAAACATAAATTGCTAAAAAAAAACCTTATATCAATTAGCTCATGACTTCTCATTAGCAGAAATTGCATTTATAAATACAGAATAGAAAACTATACAATATTACATTATATAATACACTATTATTTATGTATTATGGTATGCAATATACTGTGTATATTATAGAATATAAACTAAAATAGAATAGTTTACATTATAGGATTTAGTCAAACTCATTATTTCAGTAATAAAAACTTTACAAAATTGGTTTGTGTGTGTTATCTGAAACTGTTGGAAATAAACTTCTAATCTAGAAAAATAAAATAATCTCTTTAGAATACCTATCACAGTTGGAGGTTTAGTGCTTGAACTCCCTGTGGCCAGAGAGTGAACAGTGAATTTGATAAACAGCAGGACAGACTAAACCAAGTGGGAAAAGAAGCAGAAACTAGGCTGGCCCTTGGGAGGGATAAGCATTATCATAGTCAGCTGAAGACGGTGAAAGGAAGTTCAGTCAAACTGGAAGTATTGCTGAGAATGGTGATAGGTAATTGGTTGTTCTAAGCAGACAGATAGCAGCCAGGAAGTCAAGAGAGTCGGAGCACAGCAGAGCAAACGGGTGAAACGTATTATTATTATTAGTTAATATTAATGAGGTCTTTTTATGTGCCAAGGACTGTTTTGAGTTGCACCTGTTAGCTCATTTAATCCTCATAACATCCTATTATGATGGCCACAATTTCTGTCCCCACTTTACAAGTGAGGAACTGGAATCTAATGGGTCACCTAGCCAGTAACAGTAGAATTTGATTCAAACCAAAAGCACTATTTGTCAGGTCTCTTTGGGTTGCAGTTTCTTTCAGTGTATTTTTAATCTCTGACATTGTATTGTTCATATCTAGATGATCAATTTGGATCATGTTTATATTTTCGTGTCTCTCCTTATCATGCTCATGTTTTCCTCTACATTTGTGAACATATGGAATAAGTTATAATAATTATTTGAATGTTTGTGTTTACTAGTTCTACCATCTGTTTCTATTTTGACTGCTTTTTCTACTTATTAAGGGTCTTATTTTTCTGCTTCCTTGAATACCTGATAATTTTTGATTGTATGCCAGATATTGAAAATTTACTTTCTTGATCACTGAATATTCAAGTATCTAAGAAAAATATTCTTGAGCTTTATTGTAGGACATAGTTAAGTTACTTTGTAACAGTTTAATATTTTTGAGACTTGTATTTCAGATTTTGTTAGGTGGCAGCAGATTAGCCTTCAGTCTAGGGCTAATTTTGCCCATTTGCATGTCAATACCCTCCTAACTGCTCCACCTGATGCTCCATGTATTCTGCCATTTTTCTGCTCTGACTAAAGGAAACAGCAACTATTCCTGGTCTGTGTGAGCTCCAGTGATTGCTCTACCTGCCGGTTCAGGTGGTTTTTTCCATGGCCTTGGGTTGTTTTCTCATACACATGCCATCATCAGGACTCAGGTGAAAATTCAGTGAGGGTGGGGAGGACCTCTGATGAACTCCAGAACTCTCTTCATGTGGAGCTCTCTCCTTTTTGGTTCTTTGCCCAAACTACTTTCCTTGGCCTCTGCAAACCCCCAGTTCTGCCTTTCCAACTCAGGAGACTGCTGGGTTCTGCCTGGGCTCCTCCTCTCAGCACTGCATCCTGGAGATTTTCTTCAGGCTGTAAGCTCCTGCACTCCTAGAGCTCACCTCATGGGTTTTCTTTTTCAGCAATCACTGCCTTGTAGCCAGGCGCGGTAACTCACGCCTGTAATCCTAGCATTCTGGGAGGCTGAGACAGGAGGCTTGCTTGAGCCCAGGAGTTTGAGGTTGCTGTGAGCTAGGCTGATGCCACGGCACTCTAGCCCAGGCAACAGAGTGAGACTCTGTCTCTAAAAAAAAAAAAAAAAAAAAAGGAAACACTGCTCTGTGATGCCTGCTATCCAATGTCTGAAAACTAGTGTTTCTTTCTTTCTTTCTTTCTTTTTTCCTATTTTTTAGTTGTTTGTGGCAGGAGAGCAATTCTAGTCTCTGTTATTCCATCTTGGTTGGAAGCAGAAGTCCCTGAATAAATTTTTACTAAGTTACAAAAGCTACAGCCTGGGTAAGCCTGTGATTTGTATCCCTAAACACAACACACACAGTTTAATTGACTGTTCCATGACCATGTAACATTCCACCTACACTCAGCCTGCTCCTCATTTCAAGGTGTGTTGCCTGCCATATCCCATTCTCATGTGTAAGTTTATGTGTTGGCCATGGCTCTTCTAATTGAAACCGTAGAAATTCTGCTCAAACTAGTTAAGGGAAAATATCCTTTTAGCTTATTTAGCCAAAAGTCCAGGGAACAGAACTGGTTCCAGGTATAGATGTTTTGGAATGGGAGGAGGTTTAATTTTTTTTTTTTTTGAGACAGGGCCTCACTCTGTTACCCAGGCTATAGTGCCGTGGCGTCATCCTAGCTCACAGCAACCTCAAACTCCTGGGCTCATGTGATCCTCCTGCCTCAGCCTCCTGTGTAGCTGGGACTACAGGCACGTGACACTGTGTCTGGCTGTGTTTTGTATTTTTCATAGAGATGGGGGCTCGCTCTTGCTCAGGCTGGTCTGGAACTCTTGGCCTCAAGAGATCCTCCTGCCTCAGTCTCCCACAGTGCTGGGATTACAGGTGCAAACCACCACACCTGGCCCAATGTGATTATGAAGTTTCTGTATTGCTGTTTCTTGGACATGTTCTCTCAAATGGTAGGCAAGATTGCTGTTGACACTATAAGATTTATATCCGTATAGTTAACTACTTTAAGACATATATCTTATGAGTTTAGACATCCCCAAAGAAAGATTTCTTTTCTGATAGTGCTTGGGGAAAAGTCCTTATGTTAGATAAGATCGGCCAGACTTGGATCATATGGCCATTTTAGAACTAATAACTCCCGCTTGGGGCAAGAGTTTCTTTCATTGGTCAGGACTAGTTATGTGCTCTACCTGAGGCATATAGGTTATTTATGGGAAAGTGGGGTACTATTATCAGAAGAATTAGATGAGTCCCTATGCAATATAGGGCTGCACATATTATACTTGGGGTATAAAGTGGGAGCTTAATTTCAGGAATGATGCGTAAACCCAATACCATATTTGATAGACAAAATAGAGGACCGCAAGATGAATGTGTCAGCTGAGCTATTACATGAAGTTCTAAATCTCTAAGGACAGATTGGTCAAAAAATATTGGGTGTGGTGAAAAGTCCTCTAACTGGACTACTAACTGGAGTCATGTAACCACATCTATGAAAAGAAGATACTATCAGAGCAGAGATAACACATTTGCATCTTTAATACTGAAATTCTTTGATTCTGTTACTGCGTAATATAAAAATAGTGCTTTCATTAACAAAAATGCTCCTGGTGCATAAATTCTTGGTACAAAAGCATAGGTGAAATGTTGCTATTGATTTTCAAATTGAAGAAATAAATCACCCCTGGGTGTCTCTCAATACAAGTTTGCCAACATCAAATTGTGTGGATTACTAAAAAGCATTTTCAACATTAAAATGGAGGGAAGTCTTTTCATTCTTGGGAAGAAGCACTGGGATTAACAATTGTATTCCATGTTATTCAATCAGCAGGGTTTTCTGATCAAATCCAGTTCGCATCTTTAAAAGCTCCAAGCAGCTGGTAGTAAGTGCGTGATGTGTTGTTATTATAAGGGCTTTTGAGGTTGTGTTTGGACTAAGCTGGAAGGCGTGCCTTTTCCACGGTGACTTTATGTTTCAGTATTAGCTCTTGTGAATATTAGCATGACTTAGGAACTGAACCAAGAAGGAGTAACTGCATCTGGCTCTGGTTTCAGTTGGTTTCTTGGCCTTGGGTAAATCATATAAAGTCACCTAAGTGTCTATTTCTATGCAGAAAAAGGCTTGTGACACTCACATATGCCACAAAGATAGACTAATAATTAAACAATATAGTGTTTAGGGATATATACATACATTATAAAACTTTTTTTTTAATCAAGAGGAAAATAAAATTTAGGATAATGGTTACCTTTGGGATGAGGTTGAGTTAGGGGGATGACAGAGGGAAAGATCCCACAGTTAGATGCAATAATATTAATAATTATATACTTCTTAGGTTAGGTAGAGGGTTCATGAATGTTTATTTCCTTCATAACTTATTATTCTTCATAACATATAAATATATAATTTTTGAAGTTATTAAATATTACATAATAAAATATAAAATAACAAAATAAATTCCTTTGGAGAAAATACTCTAGCACCTTGAATAAAGAGGAACAAAATGATTCAATCAATTCCCCAACCCTGTATATCTATATTCTAAATGAGACTCTTCTCTAGTATAATACTTGTTGAAGAGGTTGCACAGAGTATCATGAGAGAGATTCTGGTTGACAGAAGCCCACATGGACTTTCTTGAGGACATTTAATTTGTCAACAACACAAAATGTACATATGTCTGCTTCGTCGTGTATAGGAATGTGGAAACTATAAGCATAGGATTCCTGAACTCACTGTTTCTGCTTTCTCACCATTCCACGCTATCTCCTTGGATGGATTCCCCACCACTCCAATGAGTAGCTCGTATCAAGATTGCAAATGACTTCCATCTTGCCAAGTCCAGTGGTTCTTTAAAAGCTCCAAGCAATCAGTAGTAACTGTCTGATGTGTTGTTGTTATAAAGGCTTTTTAGGTTGTTTGGACTAAGCTGAAAAGAGTGCCTTTTCCACAGTGATTTTATGTTTACCAATGGTTAGTTCTCTGATCTTATTGTATTTGACCTCTCAGCAGCTTTTATGACAGATCAAACATGTCTTCTTTCTGGAAACACTTTGTTCTCATGTTTTTTTTCTATTTCAACTGCTGCTATTTCTGAGTATCCTTTGCTAGCTTGGCCTCTTCTCTACTTGATTTCCAAAGTTGAATGACTTAGGTCTTGTCCTAAGTTCTCTTCTCTAGTCTCCCACTAGGTGAGATCGTACTGTGCTAGTTAATCCTCAAACTATCTCCAGCCCGGGCCTCTATCCTCAGCTCCAGATTTGTGTAGCTGACTGCCAGACTGATGTATGCACTCAGGCATCAAACAACTTCAAAAGTCTGCTCATTCCCCAGATTTCCCGCTTTCAGAAAATGCTACATCCACCATGCTGGTATCTCGAGCTACAGACATTTTTCATTCCTTGCTTTCTCTCATACCCCACAACCCATCCTTTATCAAGCACTGTCAGCTCTATCTCCAAAATATATTCCAGCACGATCACTTCCTATCAATTCTACTGCTAAATTACTGCCTAAACTTCTATCATAACTCACTTAGACCCCACCCACTCCACACAGCAGCCAGAGTTATCTTTTTAAAGCGTAAATCTGATCATACCATTTCATTGTACAAAACTCTGCTGGCTTCTCATCGAAATTCCTGCTGAAATTCTAAGTGCCTTGCCATGGCCAACAAGGCCTACATGATCAAGTTCCTGCTAGGGGACTCATCCCATACCACTCTTCCTCTCTCTGGTCTCCAACCACACTGACATTTTCTATATCTCACAATTACACAAGCTCTGTCCCTTTTTGAGGCTTTTGCATTTGCTATTTCCTTTGCTTGGAATGTCTCCCCCGCCTCCTGGTGCCACCCCATACCGTCACATCATTTCTTCTTCGCTTTATTCAGTTCCAAATTCAAGTGCCAGGTCTTCAGAGTGAACTTCCCTCAGGAGCCAGGTAAAGTAGAACATCCTCTCTTCTCTACCGCTAGTCACTTTCTATGTCATTACACTGTTTTGTTTTCTCGCTGTTACTTAAAGCTGTTTGAAAGGATCTTATTTATTTGTTTCTTAATTTTCTTATTTTCTGTTTGTCTCCTTTTTCAATGTTGACTAACCTGAGGACAAAGACTCTATCTTACTTTTTGCCTTATCCCCAGTACCTTGAGTAGTGCCTATCTTATAATTGATGATCAATGAATATTTATAGAATGAATTTTCACTGTTGAATGAATAAATGAGTAAATAGTTTAAAGTCATGGGGGTCTCGTCTGTAGCTCAGACCCAGATTATATTACCCATTATCCTAATATAACTTGATAAAATAGTCCCAGCGGATGATGATTTAATAAACATTAGGATGCACGTACATTTTATTTTATGTAGAACAGGTAGATTGCCTCAGAATTCTCCCAGTCTTAGTCCTTTGTTCTTGCATGCTCCTTGGGTCACTCTGACGAGAACTACTAAAGACATTTAAACCACAGAAAGACAAGAAAGAATTACCAGATTTCTCTGCCTGAAATAAACAAAAAGAAAGAAAGGGCAAAAGGAACAAAATCAGACAGAAAAAAATATATATACATAAATTTTATACATGTATTTTACATATATATATATATATAAAAACAATTTTTAGTTTTCAAGATGCAGGACATCAGGCATTGGACACCAATAGTTGCTTAGACAGGAAACAAAAGAAGTCAGCTCTATGCACCAGTTTTACTGCCCAGACAGTTTCCAGGCTGTGGCACAGGGAGAGGGAAACTAGGCAAAATCTGGTAAACTCCCTGAGTTGATAAAATGGATCTGGGAGTCTGGGAAGACCAAGGCATCTAGAGTTCCTAAGTCAGAGCACTGGAGAGAAGAGCGCTGCACAGAAAGGAAATCCCAGAGACCTAATATTCCCTAATATTCTCTTCGGTATTCGACAGACTACTGATTGGTACCTGCACCTAACAATGGTGCTTCAAAGTATATGAAGTGAAAACTGCGAGAACTGCAAGAAGAAATAGACAAATCTACAATTTCACTCAGAGATTCAAATACATTTCTCTTAGTAATTGATAGAACTTGTAGACATAACATCAATAAGGATGTAGAATATTTGAACAACACTACCAATTATGGAATACTTTACCCAACAACAGCAGAATGCACATTCTTTTCAAATTCACATGTACATTTACCAAGATAGAGCATATTTTGGGCCAAAACCCAAGTCTCTATAAATTTAAAACTATTAAAATCATACAAAATATGTTCTCTGATAATAATTGAATTAAATTAGAAACCAATTAACAGAAAGAGATACAGAAATCCTCAAACATTTGGAAATGAACACACTTTTAAATAACACATGAAAAATGAAAAAACCAAAAGGGAAAATAGAAGTTATATGAACTGAATAATAATGTAAATATAACATCAGAATTTGATGAAGTAGTACTTTAAATACTGCTACTTTAAAAAAATATGTTTAAATGCTTATTTTACAAAAAAAGAGAAAGGTCTCAAATCAACCTCTGCTTCTATCTTAAGAAACTAGAGAAAGAAGAATTAATGAAACTTACAGTAAAAGAAGGAAGGAAATCAGTGGTATTGAAACATCAAAGTGGAAATAGTGAAATAAGAAACAGAAAAAAAAATAGAAAGAATCAATGAAACCAGGACCGGTTCTTCAATAAGATCAATGAAGTTGATTGTGACAAAACTCCTGTCACACACATCAGAAAAAAAAAAAAAAAAGAGAAGATATGAATGACCAATATTCAGAAATGAGAAAAGTAACATCTCTACAGTTTTACAGATAGCAAAAAAATTGAGAGAATGTTATGAACAACATTATACCTATAAAGTTTACAACTTATATGAAATAGACAAATTTCTCAAAAGTCACAAACTACCAAAGCTCACTCAAGAAAAGATAGATGACCTGAACAGCCCTATGCCTATTAAAGAAATATAATATTTTGTTAAAAACATATCTAAAAAGAAAAACTCCAGGCCAAGATAGTTTTGTTGGTAAATTCTTCCAAATATTTAAGGAAAATAATACCAATTTTACCTGAACTCTTCCAGAAAATTGAAGAGTACAGAACACTTTCCAACTCATTCTGGGAGGACAATGTTACCCTGAGAACAAAAGTAGACAAAGGCATTATAAATTACAGATTAAGACGCCTCATGAACATAGAGGCAAAAATTCTAAACAAAATTTAAGAGATTTAGCGTACCAATATACAAAAAAGGATAATACATCAGGACCAAGTAAGATTTATTCCAGGAACCCAAGGTTGATTTAACATTAAAAAATTAATCAATATAAGCCATAATATTAATAAATTAAAAAAGAAAACTCATGGGATCATGTGAATGGATGTAGATGTAGAAAATAATTGACACATAAGTTACAGCTATTATGTAGTAAAACTGATATAAATGTGAGATGCTGTCAAGATAATGTACTCTTGGCAGAACTCTGTGTGTGCGTGTGTTTGTGTGTGCATACTTCTTTTTTCTGGAACCATTTGTAAAATGCTTACATCATGGTCCTTTGCCTTCAAATACTTCAGAATGAATTTCCTGAGAATAAAAGTATTCTCTTATATAACTATAGTATTGTTATTAACATCAGTAAATTTAACATTGATACAATGCTTTTACCTAATATACCATCCATATTCCAATTTTGTCAATTGACTCAATAATGTCCTTTATAGCATTTTTTCTTCTCCAGAACAGGATTCTGTATATAGTCCAGAACTACATTTAGTTATGTCTCTTTAACCTCCTTTAATCCAGAGAATTTCCATACTCTTTCTTTGTCTTTTATCATACTGATGTTAAAAAATAAATATAGTAATTTCCCTTCCTTTTCTGAATGAAATATCTTTATTTGGGGTTTTCTGATATTTCCACATGATTTACTCCTCTGATGTTTCCTCATGATTGGATTCAAGTGATTTTTTTCTCCTTATATGATGTTGTGTCCTTCTCTGTGTATCACAAATGCAGGTGCATGATGTCCATCCGTCCCTAATCGCTGAGGTTAATTTTTATCACTCTCTCAAGGTATTGTCCTATTTCTCTCTCCAATATATAATTACAACATTTTACTCTTTACAACCAATAAGCAGTCTGTGTGGACACACTTTTAGACCAACCACATAAATTTCCTACGCCTTATCAAAATTCCCTTCCCCAGTTTAGTATCCTAAGGATGATTCTTGTCTAATGCAATCTTTATTATAAAGTCACAAAGATGATGATTTTCCAATCCCTGGACTCTTGCATTTTCCATTTGGCATTCTGCTTTTTACTGTAAGCAAGAGCTTATCTTTCCCGTTTATCAGTGAGAACAAATAAATTACTATTTTTTCGATGGTTTATAATTCATTACTTAAGTATTTTGATGGTCAATTTTCCCTCTATGGGGCCAAATGCTGTGGCTCACACTTGTAATCCCAGCACTTTGGGAGGCCAAGGTGGGAAGATCACTTGAGGACAGGAGTTTGAGACCAACCTGAACAGCATAGCAAGACTCCATCTCTACAAAAAATAAAAATGAAATATCAGCCAGATGTGGTGGTCTGTATTCCTAGGAATACAGGAAGCTGAAGCAGGAGAATAGCTTGAGACCAGAAGTTTGAGGCTTCAGTGAGCTGTGATCATGCCACTGCACTCCAGCCTGGGCAACAGAGCAAGACCCTGTTTCTTAAAAAAAAAATTACCCCCGTATTTGGCTCTTCAATTTGGCACCTATATCCTTGTGATGTGCCTCATCATTTTTTACTTTCTGACACAACAGTAAGTCCCAGGTTGATCTTGAACCTCCCTGTTCCAGTCCTGATAGTGATGATAATCAGTATATTTTAATACCTTTCCTATTAATTAAAACTATTATTTTAGCACTCAGGGAGCTAGATTACCTGAGTCTAAGTTTGCCATTTTCTACCTCCCCTTTATTCTTTGTTTTATTATTTTTAAAAAGCTTTAATTTCTGTCTATAAAATAACATGTATTCATTGCAAAAAAATTAAAACAATGAGACAGATATGAATAAATAAAACAACCAAGCCTAAAACCAAGAAACACCTGAATTCTCACCAGCCAGCCATTACCCTCTGTAAACGTCATGGCTTATCAGTTTCATCAGTTTCATAACTGGATATTGTGCTGAAGCCTCAGTGGAAGTAATCTATTGACTACATAAAGTGTGTATCCTCTATTTTAACAAGAAGATGGCTTTGTCTAATCTTGAGACAGAGGGGATGGGTGTGGAGGTGGGGTGGGAATGACTTATCAATGGGGAATGTAAGGTATATTCCCACCCCTAATCCTGGTTAAGTAAGGGTTTACACTTCTAAGCTATGGACCCTCTTACACAAAATTGTTGGGGAAAGAGTGTTGCAAGTTCTAAAAAAGTAGGTGACAGAACTTCAGGGAATATGAGGGGTAAAAAAAGCTGGCATGCTTTAAGTCTATGAGACAAGTAGTTAACAGACTGCCAAGTTCCCTCAGAGACTGGCAGTCTTGGTCTGATGTTGAAGAAACACAGATGATCAAAGCATACATTGCAGCACAATACACCGTAGAGCCTGGGAGACGGCAGAGGCCACCGTGCTGCACTGACCATTGTTCCCAATGTACTGGTTTCCTGGTTACCGTTTGCTAAGGACTACTTGTTTCTGAGCTTCTAAGACATCACCAACAAGTCCTCTGGGCACTCTTGTGATGAGGCCTCTAGTCATTTTTACACAATTTATAGAAATCTATTTCTATGGTATTTGATCATTTCTTTCATTAAAAGAGACTAAAACATAATTTAACTCATGTAACCACAATTTTTCAGTGCTGATGACACATCAGTGATTGTGCACTATAATAAGAATTCAAATATGGAAAAAGTCTCTCTATTTTATAACTGTTTAAATAGTATCATCAGCCTCATATTGGTACAAAGTGAAAAGGTGCCTCCAAGTCAGGGGTGACAGGAGACACAAATTGGGGTGACTTCACAGCTCCTGGTTCCCATAGTGGTTGAGCTCGAGCTATGTGCCAACTTATCTGTTCATGCTATCTCTGCCTGGAATTTGAAATGTGAGCATGGATGGAAAGCTACTGATCACAAGTCATCTTGGGGTGAGCCTCGTACGGAAGGTTGGTAAGCTCTTGCAGCAGAGGTCCCTGGAGTTGTCCTGGTTTCTGTCTTCCTTAAGGCTGAGTTGTTCTCCTCTTCCTGAGATTTCTGGGAGGCATCTTTTGTTTTCATTTCTTAACCAGAATCCATTTCTGTCCCTTCTTTTCCATGAAATTTACCAGATACTGAAGGTTTCAGAATAGAGGCAGCCTTTGGGCTGAGACTGGAAGGGTAAACATGGATTTTTCAAGACAGACATCTAGGTAGAGAATGTGGCCGGCAGATTTTCAATCTGCATGTTGATTATTTGCCCGAGCCTGGATTAGTTTCCTCCAGAATAGTCATTTGGAATCTGATTGGTCAGGGTGAACAACAGGGACAAACGTTTCAGGGATCTGAGAGAGACTGTGTTAAACACACGTCTCTTTCCTTCTGCAACCCACATAGTTCAAGTTTTTGAGCAGACACAAAGTAGAGATGTGTGTTCTCAGTGTTGTCAGTTTAATACTAGCTATTTCGTGCTAAGAGAAATTTATATACAGAAATTACATAATTTAAAAAAACTATATTCTACATCTCTAAAAATGGAGGAAATTTAAATTCTTTAGCTGGAATACTTAAAACTGATCATTTATTTGCAAACATGACCTGAAAACTCAATAGAATCCAGTGTCTATTAAATGTAGCATTACAGAAGGCTTAGGCAAAAATTTAGGCTCTGGGAAAGCTTATAAAATGGGTGATTAAATTAAGGTTCCGCTTGTTTGTTTATCACAGAGATCAGGTGAGCAGGCAACCAAATCAATCAGTTAATTTACTTGCCTTAATCAAATAAGGAGTCAATGAAGTTGAATGGAAAAGACTCAGTCGATCATATAGATTTAAAAAAATCAAATAAAATCAGTGTTGGATTAAAGAAAAGTTCGTTTTTGAGAGCAACTCGGTTAGGATAGCTGGAAACAGCTAAAGAGTTGGAGGTAAAGAGATGAAAAGTTTTGATTTTAAAACTTTTAGGCCAAATCCTTTTGGTCTGGCCATTCTATCCAGAGGACAACTGTGTATTTTGACAGAGACTTCTGGGGTCGGAAGGCCAAGGGGCCAGGGCAATGGAATCATTAATTTTTGTGTTTTTCCAGGGGCATAATGTAGCATGTGTGGACTTGCCCCCCTTAGGAGGGTAGCATCATGGTAGAATTTGCCAAGCTAATCCATTTTTGCCATGTAATTCGTAGACTTAAACACATCATCTCTCTTTGAACCCTCCAAAGAAACCTAAAAGATTTACAGCTTTTTCTGTCTGAGGGATTTATAGCTTTTCTGACCTGAATTCCTGGCCTTTTGGGGATTACTTTGACAATTTCTTAAACTTAGGATTTATGTATCTAAAAATCCATAAAATTTCAAGAGAGCTAACAAATTTTCAGAACCCTCTTAACTATGGAGGGCCCACGTGCTTTTTGCTAACAGATCCAGCAGTCATACAAATCTTAAATTAGAATCCTGTCAGAGAAGCACAGTAAAGGACCTGGTGAAATTAAGTGAGACTTTAGCTATACTCTCAATTAAATTACACTGCTGGCATCTACAAGGGCATTTTGTTCCTAAATATTTAGAATGTTGTCTGTATAGACATGAACTAAAGGAATCCGGCAACACAGCTTGTCTTCAGAGCGCTAACATTATGGCCTGGCTAGTGAAATAGGTATCAAAAGATTTACGTATCACTTTGTTTTTCAATTTTTTTGTTTTTGAAATATTTACTTATGAAATAAAAAGTCATACACATATGGTTGAAAAATCGAAAGTACCAGTAAACTTAAAATGAAAAGTAAGTCCCTGACCTTCATGTCCTTCTACCCAAAGACAATCTTTTGACTTTTTTTTACTGCTTTCTTCTATTCTCAAGGCTATATATCTAAGTGGTAAAGTCATATTCCTATTTTCTCAAATTATTAATTTTAGGCATACAGCTCTCTTATACCGCCTCAACCCCTCTTCCCACCCATGTTCTATTTTATGTCACTATGTTTAATAAAATCAATACCTAGTGTAAAATCATTATAACCATGTAAATCCTGTTTAGAGGTGAAGCATATATTTCTGTAATGCATTTCCCCCCTTTTATAAGCAGTTTTTTACATTGTCCAAATGTTTTACATGAAGTACTTGCTATCCGTGTATTTTCCCCAGAATGCTCTGCAAGATTCGTTGTTCTACTGAACAGCTTTTCCCTGAAGACATCCAATTGAGGTATCCCCGTTCTCTCACTCCAGTATGGGCTGCCCAGCCGTCTGGGGGTGGGGAACCTGCAGCCTTCTAATTTCAAGATTGTTCTTCTTTTAGGCACGAAAGAAGGAAAGAAAAGCTTCATCCTTCTCTGCTGCACCCCTTATAATCAAAGCACTTATTCTGTAAAATTTGGAGTCAGTCAAAAGGCCACGCTTAAGGACCTAGAAGGCCACAAGTGGCCTTAAGGCTGCAGGTTTCCCACCCCTAAGTGTTTTTCATTGTCTGCCAACTTACAAAGCTATCTCTCGATGAGTTGATGCCATTCTGAGTCTGCTGTCTTTTTTATGTGACCTACTGTTTTCATCTAGAAACTTTAGTACCTTTTCTATTCTATTGATGTGCATGGATGTGAGTCTTTTCCTAGTCAATGTGTTCGGCACTTGGTGTCCCCTTTTTTTCTTTTAAAAACAGTTTAAACAGCTTTATTGAGATATAATCAACATGCCCTACAATTTGCTCTTTTATAGAATACAATTCAATGATTTTTAAGTATATTCACAGCTATATGCAACCATCATCATTGTCAAATTTGTATCACTTGTATCGCCACAAAGAACCCCATACCCTTTAGCTCTCAAGAACCCCATTCCCTTATCCTCTATCCTCCTCATCCCTGAGGAATCGCTAATATACTTTATATCCCTGTATTTTTGCCAGTTTTTGACATTTCATATAGAAATGGTATTTTGTGACTGGCTCCTTTTACTTACCATCATGTTTTCAAGTTCTTCCTTTATTCCTTTTTGGGGCAAAATAATACCCCATGGAATAAATATTTTCATACCGTATTTTATTTATCCACTCACCTGGCAATGGTCATTTAGACTGTTTTCACCCTTTGGCTGTTTTGAATAGTGCCCCTATGAACATCCATCTATATGTTTTTGTTTAAACATCTGCTTTCAAATACTTTGTGTGTAAATTTAGAAGTTTAATTGCTGGGTCCTATGGTAATTCTGTGTTTAATTTATTGAGGAACTGTCAAGCTATGTTCCAGAGCAGCTGTACCATTGGCAGTCTCACCAGCAAAGTACAAGGATTCCAACTTCACCATATCCTCACCAATGCTTGTGATTTTCTGTTGTTTTAAAATTATTATTATAGCAATCCTAATGGATGCGAAGTAGTATCTCACTGTGGTTTTAATTTGCAATTTTCTAATGATTAATGATGTTGAGCATCTTTTTATGTGCTTTTTGGCCATTTACCTATCCTCCTTGAAGATATACATATATTCATAACCTTTGCCCACTGTTTATTTGTTGTTCTTGTTGAGTTGTAAGAGTTTTTTAATTGGTATTATACCTTTGTTAGATATATGGCTTGCAAATATTTTCTCCAATTCTGTAGGTTGTCTTCTCACTTTCCTAATATTATCCTTTGATGCAAAAAAGTTTTAATTTTTAGTAATTAAAGTTTATCTTTTTTCTTTTTATGATTTTGGTGTCATATATAAGAAATGATATTCAAATACAAGGTCATAAAAATTTATCCTTCTGTTTACCTCAAAGAGTTAATTCTTTGATCCATTTTGAGTTTTTTTTTTTTTTTAATGATGTGAGGTAAGGATCTAACTTCATTCTTTTGCATGTAGTTATTGAGTGGTACTGGCACCGTTTGTTGAGGAAACTTTTCTTTCCCCATTGAATACTCTTGGTACTATTGTCAAAAATCAGTTGACCATAGACACAGAGGTTTATTTGAGGACTCACAGTTCTACTCCATTGATTTGTATGTGTATCCTAATGCCAGTATCATTCTGTCTTGATTACTGTTGCTTTGCAGTAAGCTTTGAAATTGGGAAGTATGACTCCTCCTACTTTGTTATTCTATTTTAAGATTGGTTTGGCCCTTCTGGGTTCCTTGAAATTCAATATGAATTTTAGATTCAGCTTGTCAACTTCAACAAAGAAGTCAGCCCAAAATCTGACAGGGATGATGTTGAATCTGTAGACTAAGTTGGGGAGTATTGCCATCTTAAGTTTTTTCCACTCATTTATATCTTCTTTAATTTCTTTCAATAATATTCTGTAGTTTTCAGAATATAAGTTTTATACTTTTATTGTTAAATTCATGACTAAGTATGAATTACTTAATGGCCCCTTACAATCTGGAGACTCATATCCTTCTGTTGTAGGAAATATTATCATATTATTTCTTTGACAATTTCTTTTCTACCATTTCCTCTATTCACTTTTTCTGGAATTCATCTTGGTTGGATGTAGTGCTTCCTAGCTTGAACCACTGTTCTTTATCTTTTTTTTTAAATAGCTTTTATTTTTTTATTTCTTTATTTTATTTTCTGAGCCTTTTCCATAACTCTGTCTTCCAACTCTTTTACTGAATTTCTCATTTTGAAAATAACACTATTAATTTCTAATAGCCTTTATCTTTGTTGCTTTATATATGTATTTTTCTTGCTTTATACATGCATTATTTTTTTATCTCTTTGATGATTCTAAGTACAGATTTTATTTTCTTTTTTAAAGTTCTTTTGTGTTCTCTGAACACTCTGTTTTCCTTAAATAATTACATATATATAATTTATATATATACACTGTATATGTGTGTGTGTGTGTGTGTGTATATATATATATATATATATACACATAAATTTTTTATAGAAACCGCTCATCTTCTTTTTGGAAACAGATATTCAACTTGCCAGCATTCTGTACAAAGATCTAATGGGGACGGGGTTTGGGGGAGCTACACATAGCATGTAACTTAATTCTCTGTTACCAACCCCATAACCTGCACCTGCCTCTGCCGGTCTAGCTGTGAAACCTTCATATTTCTCATTCAAATTCTGCATAGAAGGAAACTTCAGTCTTCTGAGCATTGAGGTCAGTCTTCTGAGATTGAACATTATTGGAGGTTCCTGCAATATGGGAAAAAATGTTTCTGGAATTCTGTTTGTGAGCAATCAGGAGAAATTGACTACTCCATGTAATGACTTCAACCCATATCTTCTTTTACTGTTCCTCACCTTATGCTTACCCTCAGTCATGCCAGGTGATTCCACCCTTTAGGCTTTGACTTCTTCCAATCAGATAATTGGTTCTGTTCCTCTATTTGTTTTTTGTCTTCCAAAATTGTGTGGCACTCTCTTATCCACTAATATTACTTCTTCCAATCTCATAATTTTTTATCAGTTTATTCCCTCATTTTAGTGGGGTCTTGGGAGGGACAAGAGACAAACATGGGTGGTCAACTTAGTGTTTTTTCCTCTTGGGAAATCACTTCTCCACCTCTTCCACCTGCCCAATTTCATTGGGCACTATTGAGATCTCCAATCACAAGAGGCTTCCTCCTGACCACAGAGGTGGATGTGTAACCCAGGCTAGTCAGTCACAGACTCTGTAAGTTTGTCATGTGATTTTTTTCATGTGTAGAAATAAAGGGATAATCAGAGTACTTAGAGCTGGAGGAAGCATAACCTTTGTTCTAAAGATCATAGAAACTTGATCTGTATGCAATTTTGGAGCTGCCAGTGGTCACACTGTCTCCACATGGAGAAAATTTGTCAAGCTGAGAGAATGGATGTTAAGTTGAAATGAGGGATTAACGGAGAACTAGAGTGTGGTAAAATTAGTGTAGATTCTGGAACTCAGCCATGTCTGAGTCTTGCTCACCTCTGAAATTTTACAGAGATGAGCAAATAAATATCCCTTTTAATTTAGTTGGACATGACTAAAATTGTTTTCCATTTCTAGTAATATAATGTATCTCAACTAATGCAATGCCATTCTACGGGAGCATATTTAGGATTTTGATAGGAATATCTTGGCTTTTTTTGAATGTAAATAAAATATTTTAAAACAAAATAAGGTATTAGAACTCATTTTAATATAAGACAAACATGATTCAAACTGGTATAAGCAAATTCATTGCTTTCATATAAATGAAAAGTCAAGGGATTGATCAAACATAACTGGATCTACAGGTTCAAAAATATGTTTAGAATCTGCCTCTCTTGCTCTCTTTGCTCTATTCTCTTCTGTAATGGGATCATCCTTGGACAGTCTCTTCCTGTGTGGCAAGATGGCTTCCATCAGCTCCAATCCTAAATTCTACCAGCCTTGAAAACCCCAGAAGAGTAAGAATTCTCTTTTTCCAGATTAATTTTGCCATGATTTTGTGCCTATCCCTGGACAAATTGCTGTGGCTGAGGGGTGAAGGTGGTGGAGTCAGCCCTTCCCTAGCCACGTGGACAGAGGCAGGTATGGTTGCTAATAGAGTTAGAAAAAGCAACCAAACCTGGCATATGAGAATTAGAGGTGGGAAAAAACCTAACAAAGATGAACTGCTAAATGTCTTTTAGAAAGGATATCAAGAAAGTGATATACTAGAAAGAACAAAGTGATGGCAAAAAATAAAAAATAGGAGAAAGCAGAAATGCTGATCTAACTCCTACATTGAAGTTACAAAGAAAGCAACAAAAATTTGTATAAAGAATAAAGGTAAGTCAGAACTATACCCTTGCTTGGGCATGTGTTTAAACCATACATTGAATGTAGAAAGTGCTTGAATTGAGGTTCATTTCTTTTATAAGATGCATATATAAGCTTCTCTCATGTACCCAGAAATGGATAGTGAAGTAAATTTATAATTATATTTGCTGATCTATCCAAATACCATACATATGAATGATGGCAAACTTGAGAAATTATGAACTAAATTACAATTTATCTGTAATAGAGACAGGAAATATATTTATTGAAAAAAAGGGATGGGTATTTTCAGTGCTTTGAAAATCAAGTTCTAATTAATTTATAGATTTAAAAGGCCACTCTGACTTAGCCTCGTAATTCGAGTAATAAAACTCTTCTAATGGCTTTACACAAAATTTATAAAGTAAATATGAGCAAACTTAATCAAGCCACAGTGCTTGGTCAGTACAGCCATTTCTGTTGTCAGCAATTTACTCTATCAATTCAGAAATTTAGCCATGAATTTGGGTGGCTACATGTCTCATAGTCTATGAATATATTAGCTGGACCTTCATAAATGCATTCTCTATACTAAATTGAGAAAAGTATATCCTTAGCAATTGTTTGAAGTAAAAAAAAATCTTTCATCTTTTTTTAAAACATAGACTTTATATTCTAGAGCAGTTTTAAGTTCACAGAAAAATTAAACAGAAAATACAAAAATTTCCCATGTACTCCTTTCCCAAACACATTCATAGCCTCCTCCATTGTCAATGTCCTGCACCACTGCAGTCGGCAATCCCTGGGCCACAGGCTGGTACTGGTCAGTGGCCTGGTGGTCTGTTAGGAACTGGGTGCATGGTAGGAGGTGAGTGATGGGCAAGCCAGCAAAGCTTCCCCTGTGTTTACAGCTGCTGCCCATCACTGGCATCACTGCCTGTACTCTGCCTCTTTTCAGATCAGCTGTGGCATTAGATTCTCATAGGAGCATGAACCCTACTGTAAACTGCCTATGTGAGGGATCTGGGTTGCACGCTCCTTATGAGAATCTGATGGCTGATGATCTGAGGTGGAGCTGAGGCGGTGATGCTAGCACTGGGGAGCAGCTGCAAATACAGATTGTCATTAGCAGAGAGGTTTGACTGTACAATAAATGTAATGTGTTTGAATCATCCAGAATCATCCTTCTTGTGCTAGTCCGTGCAAAAATTGTCTTCCATCAAACTGGTCCCTAGTGTCAAAAAGGTTGGGGACTGCTGCTCCATGAAATGGCACATTTGTTATAATTGATGAACTTATACTGATATGTTGTAATCCATGCCGGGGTGGGGAACCTGCAGCCTCAAGGTTACATGTGGCCCTTCAGATCCCCAAGTGTGGCCCCTCAAACGAATCCAAATTTCACGGAACAAATCTCTTTATTAAAAGGATTTGTTCTGTAAAATTCAGATTCAGTCAAAAGGCCACATGTGGCCTCAAGGCTGTAGGGTTTGGACTCATGTATGATGACATGTATCCACCATTACAGTATCATGCAGAGGAGGTTCACTGCCCTAACAATCCTCTGTGCTCTGCCTATTCTTTCTTTTTGTTCACAAAAATGAACAATTCCCTCAAAGCTCCATAGAGATATATAACAAATGAATTAAAAAAAAACCCTCTAGGATATTGATTATATATATTAATATGAAGGAATTAGTGTTTTTCCATTTAATATTATTTCAGTTGATTAGAACAAATATACAGACATCTCTACTTGTAAGTTTTATGTATCTGTGGAATTAACTTGGAAATATCTACAAAGGCAGACCAGGTTATTAATTTATAATTTATGTTGTAAAATTACAGAACAGAAAGATAGTTTAAGTATAGTCTGTAGTTGCTTCCCTGGAGAAATAGACCCAGACTATGCGAAGGCGCTGCCTACAGTGAGGGAGAGGTACCAAGGGACCCCTCCTGCCCATTAGGCTCTGGTGGGGCTGACTTCATCCATATGTACCTGAAATTTATTCCACAGGCAGAAAGTTGATTACACATTATTATGGGATCATGGCTTCTTCAAGAATCTGATAGAAATTATGAACATTCCCCCAGTAGAATGTACATATACACATACACACTAGTATATGTAATTTCAGGAGGTTTGTGTACTCCCTCTGAAGGTCAGTTATGAGGCCAAGAATTTTTACATCAGAGTAAATCCTTTTATACACAAAGGAATGCATATTTCCTTTAGAATATAAATAATGAAATAAACATGTAAATCTGTACCAAAGGGAGCACACAGATTAATGTATTAATTTAACTTGGGAAGTCACTTGTATAAAAATTTAAAGAATTTTATTCACAAGAGAATTTCCTGTATTAAAGTCAACTAGGAAAGGAGAAAAGAAAAAGCTTTATTTATTAGGTGGTTGGGATATTTACCTTCACTGGGTCAAGGGAAAATGGGAGGTGGTGAAGCCAAGCGATCACTCCTGCTGTCCTCAAGCATTTCAGCCTGTGGGCGTAGAAGGCCGTGCCCTGCCTGGAGCTCTCTTCTTGTTGATACACCAGTGCCTCGCTCACCTTCTCAGAGAGGCCTCCCTTAATCTTGGTATCTAAAATTCCACTCTCTCCAATGTTTCATAACACAATACTTAACAATAATTTACAGTATATTTCAAAAGAGCTCGAAGGGAAGGAAGGTTTGAAATTTTCCAATACAAGGAAATGATACATGTTTGAGGTGAGAGATACGCTGGACACCCTGGTTTGATCATTACATGTTATGTACATGTATCAAAATGTCACATGTACCCCATAAATATGCACCCCATAAATATGAGAAGTACTGCAGCTAAATGAGAGTCTAAATTTCCTGGTCTATGGAAAAATGCTTCACTGCTCTAGAGAGAGTGTAAATTAAGGTGGTCAGTTACTGGGATTCACACATCAAATTAGTAACAGAGCTCAGAAAAATACTCTACCTGAAGTGTTCAGCCTGGAAAAGCTGTTACACAGTATCATCCACCAGGGGGCAATAGTGTGGCGCCGGGAGCCCGGAAGCCCCTGAATGCCAGGGCCGAACAGCGGAGTTGGGATCCAAGCCACAGCGCCACCTCGGAGCACAGCAAGTGAGGCAGGTGTTCCTCTGCCCTTGAAGTAGGGCCCCCAGGTAAGGGCGGGAATCCTGACCAGGCTGACAGCGGGGCAGGATGTGTCACAGCGGGATCGTAAGTTTCTTCAGCAACTCATTAGGCATTTTTCAAATGGATGAAACAGATTCAGTAATCGGTCTTGGGCTGCACAGAGCTTGGGAGGTGGGAAACAGTCCCAGGTTTGTCTCAGTTGTGGTGAAGAGTGACGTGACCTACAACTGCAAGGAAGAAACAGATTCACTTTCCAGACAGGACTTGCAGGGCGCCAGGGTTGGATCCTTGTTTGCTGCCTGGGAAGTCCCCTTTCTCTCAGCCCCGCAGTGTGTGATGCGGTGGGCACACCTGAGAAGAATCCTGCTCGCCTACAGAAGGTGAGCAAAGGAGAGGACCATGAACAGACAGAGTGGACGTCCTCTGAAAAGAACCGGAAAGATTTAACCGAGACACAGAGCATTTAATTCACTGGATGTTGGCGTTTTAGGCTGGGAGCAAGGATTGATTCTCTTTAACCCTCCACCGGGTATGAGGCAGGACAGGAAGACGTAGATGGGGTAGGATGGGGTATCTCAATATGCAGAAACAGACGCGCCATATTTCTCTTCCTTCTCTGGTGTGTAGTGGGTGTGAGATCGAAGAGTGTGTCCACATCCTTGTTACAATAATCCTAAAATGTAAATGAATGTATTTAACCTACTCCTTCCTTAAACAAGTCCATTGCTTTAGCCTTTCAGCATTAATTCTTATGTTCTGATGCTCACCCGTCTCCCTTGTTTGCTTTCCCTCTACCTTTTTTTAATTCCTCAGTAACAAGTAGAAACTTGGTGATTGCAGAAGGATAAAAAACTCTAGGTTGGTTGAATAAATAAGAAAAAAAACCTTTTGCCACAGTTGGAATAAATATGAATTTACCAAGGCTGGCTACTTTTTATGTGTGGGGCTCAGAGCAAAATGAAAATGCAGACCAGTTGTTCACAAGCAGGAAAAAAGTGCCATTTAGAGTGCTAATGTATAAATCTTTTTCTTGTAAAATTATTTTATTAATTATAACACATAATAGGGTGTAATCATCATTCTATGTGAAGAAAAATTTAAAATTTAAATTATTAGCATGAATTTTACTATTCTTCTTTATATGATGCAGTGCCAATTTTAATCAGCGTGTTTAAGGCATATGCAGAATTACTGGTATTTTGTGGTTCATACGTGCATGTATATTTCATTCTTGCCTGAACAATTGAAATGCAAAAAACCGTTCTATTCACTTCTTGTTGCATCCACATCTACCAGCACTCTCTATCTGTGACCTACTGATGAGTAGGGAAGATCTCAAAGGAATAGGAACTTTGGGTTGTCCTATCTTTTCCTTTTTTAATGTCATCTTTTTAAGTGTCAATGTTAGCTAACACAGGGAAATAATGGGAATAGAAAAGGATAACATAGGGTTCTTTGGATACTTCTGTATCTTAGGACACCATTACTTTCTTTGTTTGAGGCAAGTTCTGGTTCAAATGAAAAGCATACACTCTCAGGCTGTCAGGGTCCCCACTTACTCAGTGTTAGATGTGTCCATATGGAAGTAGCACACAATTCTGTTGGACTCATGATGTGTGGAGTTCTGCGAGACTCAAAGCTAGTACAAGTTAAGAGTGTTATGAAAGCTGCATGGTAATTACCAGTACTGTGTGTAAATGAGTGCAAGACACCAGAGGCACGTTCCTGTGTATCTCTTCTTTCATGTGCATGCTCCGTTGTCTCATTGAACTTCATTTACAAAACACAAGTTGAAAGATAAAAATTATTAAGAATTTCAGATGTAATGGCAGAACTTTTAACCAAGTACAGGCATTTCTGAGAGTGGAGCTCTGTGTGCACTTCCTTTTTTTTTTTGGCTTTTATTTATTTATTTATTTTTATTTCAGCATATTATGGGGGTACAGATGTTTAGATTACGTATGTTGCCCTTGCCCCCCTCTCTCCCGCTAAGTCCGAGTTTCAAATATGTCCATCCTTCAGGTGGTGCGCATTGCACTCTTTGTGTATGCATATACTCATCCCCTCTCCCCCCCCCGCCCAACAGCCAATAGATGTTATTCTTATATGTGCACTTATGTGTTGATTACTTAATACCAATCTGATGGTGAGTACATGTGGCGCTTGTCTTTCCATTCTTGGGATACCTCACTTAGTAGAATGTGTTCCAGCCCTTTCCAGGAGTGTATAAGAGGTGCTATATCACCATTGTTTCTTAAAGCTGAATATGTCCACGAAGCTGGCCCTGTAAGCTACAAATCCAGATCAGCTGGCCCCGATGTTGTCCTGTCCTTCTCTGGTGCTTCCAGATTCCAGCCCGGCTATTGCCATCTGGGATACTAAAAGTCAAGCTACTTTCAGAGCTGCCCCCTGGCATTTGTCTACTTAGGGTAGAGAGAGCCAGGGAAAGAGGTTCTGTCTGGGATCTTAAGGATGCTCTTCTTAGCAGTATCTTTCTTGTCTTTCCCCAGACCAGTAAGAGATCTGAGACACAGAAGAGGTCAAGTAGATGACCCAAAATATCACATTTTGACACACACTTAATGTTCCTCACATATCAGGAACTGCCTGTCATTGAGCAAACACTGAACTTTGCCACAGGTCATACAAATCCACCCAAAGGTCTGGAACTTCCATGGCCTCGACCATCACTTTTATTATAACTCCTAATTCTGCATCTCCAGCCCAGAGACCTTTTCTTTGAACTTCAAACCCGTGATTCCACTCGCCCACAGGACTCATCATTGCTGTGCTTCACTGGCACCTCAAACTCAAAGTAGCCAAGACTGAATTCGTTGCATTATTCTCCTGCTCCTTCATCGGAAATTCTCATTTTGCTGAGCAGCCACACCGTCCTGGTCTCCTCTCTGTCTTTACACCACTCACCTTCGATTGGCCACCGAGTACATGGAGACCAGCTTTTAACCACATGTTGAGTCTAGCCCCTCCCTCCACCCTGACTGCCCCAGCAATAATTCAGCTCTCCATTAGTTGTCTCCTGTGCATTTGTGCCCCGATTGTCTCCCTGTCCCCAGACTGCCACCACACTTTTTTAATCTTGAAAAATATAAAACTTATAAAATATGTCAAGCATTGAGGAAGCTTAAAACAGTTTATCATAAAACCTACATACTCACCATCAAGCTTTGCTAAATTTTAATTTACCAAAATTTGCTTCATATTTTTTGAAAAGATATAAAACATTACAAATATAGCGAGAGCCACTTACATACTTCTTTCTGTTCCATTCTCCCTCCTTTCCCCTGCAGATAACTACATTTGATGTTTATTCTTCCTATTTTGGTTTTTACATGTTTGCTATGCATGGACTTTATTTGTAAAACATATATGTTATGAATTCTTTAAATTTTACACAAGTGGTGTCACGCTGTGTATATTCTTCTGAGTATTGCGTTTTTGAAATTTAATCACGTCAAAGCTTGCTTTTTCGGTAATTTATCTTAATTTTCATTTAGTATTTCATTATTTGAACATACCGAAATTTGGCAATCCAGACTATATGGTCATACTGAGATTGTTTTCATTTTATGCTATTGCAAATTTTGTGCCAATTAATATTCTAACCCATATTTCTTTATACAAATTAGAGAGATTTTCTATAGTATAGTCCTAAAAATGGAATTGTTGGACACATTTCACTTAACTAACTGTTGCCAAATTGCTCTCCAAAGTGGTTGCTCTGATATACATTTCCTCTTGCAGTTTTCGCTCCTTTATCCCATTTCTTTGTTTATAGTTAAAACTGCCAGTATTTACATTTCTTGTTGCCAAAGAGATGGATGTGTAATAGTATATTATTGTCATTTTATTTTCCCTGATTATGAAGACATATATATTATATTTTCTTATGCTTATTGGCCATTCATGTGTTATTTTCTATGAACTGTCTGTTCATATCATTTAGCCATTTTTTTGGTTGTATTATTCATTTTGCCTAATTGGTTTGTAGAAATTCTTTGTGAATTCTGTATACTAATCCTTTGGGTAAAAGCATCTTAAATATCTTCTCTGTTTATGATTTACCTTTTCACTTTGTTTATGGTGTCTTTTAAAATGTAGATGTAATATAGAAAAGTTTATCAATTTTCTTTATGATTTTTGATCTTTTTGTGTCTTTGTCTTGTTTAAGAGATCTTTTCTTATCCCATGGTGATAGAAAATTTTCTTATATTGTCTGCTAAAAAATGTAAAATTTTTGCTTTTTATATTTAGGTAAAGAATTTAATCTATCTAGAACTTTTTTATGTATGGCAAGGTGTAGGAATATAATTTTGTTTTTTCCATGCAGATATCATTATCACTCTTAAGAAAGAATAATTTCTTAATATGATCAAGTATCCAATCAATATTAAAATTCCCACTTGTCTCATGTCATTAATAATGTGTTTTTCTATTTGATCATCCATCCATCCATCCATCAATCTATCCATCTAATTATCAGAGTTTTTTTGAACCAAAATGTTAGGGGTTTCTGCTCAAGGTAGCACTCAAGATCAGGGCTGATAGAGGATTTGCATTAATCTCCACAAATTGTGATTACTTGCTATGTCTTTGTATTTCTTTTAATCAATAGATTTCCCATCTATTATGGACCAAATGTTTATGTCCCTCACAAATTCATATGTTAAACCCTCCCCTCTAATGAGATGATATTAGGAGTGGGGTCTTTAGGTTATTAGGAGGTGGAGTCTTTAGGTAATTAGGATTAAATGAGGTCATAAGGGTGGAGCCCTCATGAATGGGATTAGTGCCCTCATAAAAGTCACATTGCTGCTTCTGCCCTGGTCTCCACCATGTGAAGATGTGATGAGAAGTTGGCAGTTTGTCACTCAGAAGAGGGCCCTCACCAGAACTTGAGCATGCTGGCACCCTGACCAGAATAATACCAAAGAGGTATCTACCCTCCCATGTTCATTGCAGTATTATTTGCAATGGCCAAAATATGGAATCAAACTAAGTGTCCATCGATGAATGAATGGATAAAAAAATGTCCTATATACAGACAATAGAATACTATTCAGCCTTCAAAAAGAAGGAAATCCTGTTATTTGTGACAGCATGGATGAACCCGGAGGACACTATGTTAGATGAAATAAGACAGTTGCAGAAAGCCAGTACTGCATAATCTCACTTGTGTGTGGAGTGTAAAAACATCTCATTCATAGAAAGAGAGAGCAAAATAGTGATTACCAGAGGCTGGAGGAGAGGGGACTGGAGAGCTGTTGATCAAAGAACACAAAATTTCAGCTAAGCAAGAGGAATAAATTCAAGAGATCTATTGTACATCACGGTGACCAGTTAATAACAATATATTGTATATTTAAAAATCGCTAATAAAGTTTCTTCACCACAAAAATGGTACATATGTGAGGTAATACATATATTAAGCAGCCTGATTCATCCATTCCACAATGTACACATATATAAAAAATCATGTTATACACAATAAATATACACAATTTTTACCTGTCAATTAGAAAATAGATAATGAGATGGTACCACTTGCCAGAAGACATAGAGAATCTTTCTAACACGCAAATCTAGCACATTATGTCTTAGATGCATCTCATGCCCATGGCATAGTGGAAAAGAGGAACATGGACACAACTTAATTTAAATATGATTCAACAAATACTGTAATGAAAGCACGTACAACAATGCTATGAGGGTTACCCAACCCAGTCTTGGGCAAAGAGTAAAAGGGGACATGATATAGAGAGTTCTTCATATCCTTTTGCTTAACTAACTTTACTGTTCCTTTTGGACAGAGGACAGTGAATTACCAATTTCGAATGTCTAGGGCCGGCTACGGTTTTAGGTGCGTAGTTGGCAGGTAATTGGTGAATGAACTGAATATGCTCTAATTTGGAAAAAATGTACAAATCACATTGTTCCTCTTCTTATTTTACTAAGGGTATAAAATTAATACGGCATTAAAATAAATTTTCCGTGACACAAGGCCTGATCACCAACACTGAAATAGTGATATCGTGTGATTTAAGTGCCTTGTGAAATAAAACCCCAAGTACTCGTTCTCACCCTCCGGCTTGAGTCTTAAATTTCAATGTAAGTGTGATTTTCCTTTAGCTGAGGGCTTAGAGGCTGGCCAGATTCCACCTCTCCATTCCCAGGGAGGTGTCGCTTGAAGCTGTGATGAGGTATTTCACCCAAGGGTGGATGGGTTTCATGTCTTTCCAGTGAGCTTGTCTGAATGGAAAGAAGAGACAGAGGACAGCTTTGAGTGGGAAGGGATTGCTGACGGCAATCATTGCCTACCAACAGTTTAGTGGAGGGGCTGGTCCTGGCCCTGTCGTTAAAGATGAAACAGAAAGAGTCAGTGTACGCTGTTCGCACTCCACATGCGCCCACTCGCTTGCCCAAGCAAAGGAAAGAATATTCCTTTTCCCTAAAGTTTGAAATCCATCATTTTGTTAAAAAGTACTCCCTATACTTTTTCAAAAAAGACATTATATATAGCTCTTCTTGATATGTTGCATTTTTTAAAGCTTTTTAAATTAATTTATTTTTAAAAATTGTGGGAAAATATATGACATAAAATTTGCCATTCTCACCATTTTTAAGTGTATAGTTTAGTGGCATTAAGTACATTTATATTGCTGTGCAACCATCACTGCCATCCATCTCCAGAACTCTCATCTTATAAAACTGAAATCCTGTACCTATTATACAAAA
Source organism: Avahi laniger (assembly GCA_963575035.1). Taxonomy (NCBI): domain Eukaryota; kingdom Metazoa; phylum Chordata; class Mammalia; order Primates; family Indriidae; genus Avahi; species Avahi laniger. Next base: position 41,890 of record CAUYSK010062978.1, read on the forward strand.
ACTCTCCATTCACCTCCGCCCCCAGCCCCTGGCAAGCACCATTCTACTTTCGCTATGACTTTGATCACTCTTAAGTACGGTACAAGTGGCGTCATACAGTATTTGTTTTCTTGTGACTGGCTTATTTCATTTAGCATAATGTCTTCAAGGTTCATACATGTTACACCATGTGTCAAAATTTCCTTCATTTGTAAAGGCTAAATGATGTTCCCTTGTATATATATCACATTTTGTTTATTCATTTGTCCATCGATGGACAAAGTTGCTTCCACCTTTCGGCTGTTGTGAATAAAGCTGCTATGAATATAGCTGCACAAGGATCTGTTTGTGTCCCTGCTTTCAATTCCTTTGGATAAATATCCAGAAATGGAATTGCTGGATCATATGGTAATTCTATTTTTAATTTTTTGAGGAACTAATAAATTGTTTTCTATAACAGGAACACCATTTTACATTCCTACCAAGTGGTGCACAAGGGTTCCAATTTCTCGTCTTCACCAACACTTATTATTTTCTATGTTTTTGATAATAGCCATCCTAATGAGTTTGAAGTGGCATTTCATTGTGATTTTGATTTGCAATTCCCTAGAGTGTTGGTTTTTATGACCTTGGCTCCAATGTTTATCATTTCTCCTAAAGAAGTCAGACATCTAAAGACAGAGAAAGTTAATGAGCACAGAAAGAGAGATAACTCTTCTGTATGAGAAGATCAAAATGGATGCTGGTATCTGAGGATGAAAATTTGGGATAATTTTTTTTAACTTTAACATGTATAAGAGACTCTGAATTTCCTTTTTTTGCCCTTTAAAGGTTGGCATTCCTTGCAGAGTGAGGTACGGTGCCAGTGGCCTCCAGGGGGCACCCGAAGGCTGTGGGTTTGCCTGCTTCCGGCCCCGGCCTGCAGCAGTTGGTAGTAGGTTTAGGGACAGTTTACCTGGATTCTCTTTTTGGTCTCATTATTTCTCATTACTGCATAGAACTGCTAGGTGGGGAATTTGAGGAGGAAAATGGTTTCAGAGGTTCCTGTTAATTCTGCTGGGAGGCCTGAGGAGCACTTAGCAAAATTATAACTCTCTTATGTGCTATAAACTTCATTTAACCCTCCAGAGAATGACCTGAAAACCTGAGGGTCACACCAAGGTTATAGAAGGAGAGGAAATATTTGTCACGTGCTAGGTATTGAGTTAGATACTTTTCGCATAGTAGCTTATAAATTATGTAGTATTTTGCTTAACTAAAAAAAAAAAATGTAAGTTATTTGTCAAAATCACATAGCTAATAAGTCCCAGAGATAACTAAAATCCAGTTCCAATGTCTATCATGCATTGGACCCTGGCAATGTCTATCATGCATTGGACATAATTATGGTTAGTTTTATTATATTTCCCTTCATGACTGAAAGGCAGATGATCTTTGCAATTCGTGGATTAGATGCCGTTGGTCTCTTTGGAAATAGCATGAAATTGTGAGACACTCTAAACACAACCCTGTTTAGAAAGGATGCTGATTCTGGCTTGCTGTTTACTAAAACATGAATAGCTGAATGTTCTATAATTTACTTACAAGTGGTTGAGTTCATCTGAATCACAGAAGTAGACTTGGCATGGCTTCGTTTATCAGAATTAGATCCCAGGAAATGTAAGCCTCAGAAAAATTAGGATTTTTATCTTTCAAACTCTTTGCGCAGTGAGTTGAATGTAACAAGGCAGCACAGGCCAAGGAGTAATTATACCACTGTTTATGAGCTTCTGTTCAAACACCACTCTATTTTCCTCATCCTACATATTGACCCAAAAAGGCCTTTAAAATATATTAAAAATATAAAGCCTGACCTAAAATAACACTTGATGGCTTGTCATGTGATAACAGTGCTCAGGGGCACCTTTTATCTAAGGATTTCACATAGCTTTATAAGCTCATTAACTCACGGCCCATCTGTTTTACTCCATTTTATGGCAGAAAAATGGATACACCACAGAAATCTCACAGTATGTTAGAATAGTGGTTTTAAAGGGGATTCTTCAAATTGTAAGCATTCAGCCTGTTCATCCTGATTTGGTATGAACTCACTGGATATGGAGAGCAAAGAATATAATGGGTAATGTTACTGAGAGCGTATTGTTCTAGACTCTGTACTAATTGTACTAAACACTATAAAGATATGTATTAGCTCATTTAGACCTTTCAGACTTCTATGAGTAGAAGCTATTATTATCAGATGGAAAACCTGGGGACCAGAGAGGTTAAGTTACATGCCCTGAATTTACAGTAAGTGACAGAGCCAGGATTCACACCAGGAAGAGCCCGTGTTCTTACTCAGTGCATGACCTTGCCTTTCAACATGACAGAAGATCTCGGATCTTTAAACATATTGAAGCTTAATGGTTAGAGAGAAAGCACTCAGTTTGCTCTGATGTGTCTGAAGCTCTGTATCAGCTACGAAATCCTTGGATGCCAGCAACAGAAATTGACCCTGGCTAACACAAACGGAAATGGGAATTTGAGGGTAGGAAAGGACAGAAGTACAGAATCAAAGAAAAGATGAGTGGCTTGGTCTTGGGAAAGACAAGGACAAAAGCAGTTTTAAGAATCTAGGAAGCAACAACTAGTGGACAACGCGTCCAGGAATGAGCTGCCCGGTGAATGAGCTCTAATTCTCTCCATTTCTCAAGATCCAGTGTCTGGGAGAGTTCAGCAGCCTAAGCTTGGCTCACACGCCCACTGCAGCCAGGGGTGGTCTAGGTTCACCCACATTGCACCTGACGAGGAGGTGGAGTTCCCAGGTGACATCCAGGTGCTAATTCCTAGAATTAGTAATTAGCAATTAGGGGGCTGAATGCTAGGCAGGACAGTCACTAAACAAGATGTTCCTGAGAAGCAGTGTGTGATGTGAGGCAGGTGTTCCAGACAGCAAGATGTGGTAGGAAAGGCAGAGAACTCAAGTGGTAAATAAAGATGCAATATCAGTTACTAAGTTTTGGAAGGAATGGAGCTAAAAAGTCTCTATGGCTTTTCCAGCTCTAAAACTTAAGGTAAAACAAAAATTAAAACTCGCACAACTTCATTACTCAGACAACATCAGGGAGTTTTCCTGATGATTAATAAGCCCTCTCCTGATCCTGCAGTCGCAATCAGGACGTTCCGGTTGCTGTGTGTAATTGAACACCTAGAGAGCCTTGCCTTTATAAATTCATGGGCTGTGTGAGACACAGGACTGGTCCCAGGACATACTGTCTGCTGTTGGTTTTACTTATTTTCAGTGTACTACTGGGGATCTAACCCCACAGTCTGTGCCTGTCTTTCCTCAGCTGTTTTTTTGTTATAGTTCTGGTTTATTAAGACCTTCACCGTTGACTCTTTCAATCATTTGAAACATCTATCCATCCTCTTCCATTTTACCTGCTTTTTGAAACTCAACTGTTTGTGGTTTCTCCTCTATGGTAGATTCCTTCTACTTTTCAAGGTGACAGCTAATCTAGAAATCTAGAAATTCTAAACACAATTCCTAACCTTCAGGGGAATAAAAGAAGCAAAGCTAAATCGTAAACTCCTCTAAAGGTAGGTCTTCTGGTTTAAGCTCCCAGTGGAGACAAAGCTGGGTATTTATTGGCTGCTCAGCAAGTTGATGAGCATATTTGTAACTTGGGCCAACTCTTTTAGCCTGTTTCCTCATCTGTAAATTGTAATGATATTACCTGGTCCTTGAGGCACACTGCAAGGTGCAAGTGAGAATATGTACACTAAAATGCCTTGAAAAGTAAACTTATGGTGCATGTGTGTGTAGCACCTGTATTTTCTAGAAGCAACACCTTCTCTGTTGTCCCAAAGCAGTGAGTTATACCTTGGTCATCAAGGCAGTTGCAGTGGATATTTCAGACCACATAGGAGGAAAAACACTGATGTTGGCAGGAGGATGAAGTGGTTAGTGGGGGCTATTTGAAACACGCAGGCTCTTAGCATCCCTTAAATGGCACTTTATAGGTGCTTAGGCACCTTACCTTCATGGAAGAGTGGCTCTGTGCCATGTATAAGTTGATCTATTGGCTGGATTTTATTTATGAGCAATATAAACTACTTAAGAAATTATAGCTATATTACTGGTACAAATGAGACAAAAGAACAGTTTCAAATGACTTCTCAGTGAGTATCAGCTTCAAATAGTATTTCTTAGCACACAACTAAAGGATGTACTTGAATTGGACATCACAAATTCAAATTTGTTAACCATATTAAATAGTTCCATGAGAGATGAAATAGAGCCAAAAAGATGTAAAAGAAAATAGCAAAGGAGAGAAATCAAACAAAAAATTAAAAGGAGGCACCAAACCAGGTTTGGATTAAAATTTAAAATAAGTACAATTAACATTTATATTTATTGAGCAGTTATGATGTGCTAAACATTGTTCTAAGCTCATTATGTGATAATTCATTTATTCCTCATAGCAATCCTATGAGGAAGGAATTATTATTGCCATCTTACAGATAAGGAAACCAAGGCACAGAGGTTACTACTTTGTTATAGGTCACGCAGTCAGTAAGTGGTAGAGCCAGAAGTTGAGCCCAGGCGTGTAGTCTGCCATCAGAGCCTGTGTTTTTAATTGCTAAACTAGATTAAATGAGAGAAAGTGCCTTGTGAATACCAAAGATCCATACAAAATCAAGGTTTTATGATCATGATTATGATTTGATCCACAATATTTTTTAGTGGAAGGTGCATTAGAGATAATCCAGCAGGAACCTTCGTTTTGTATCAGAGGGAACAGGACAGGCTCACGGACTTGCTCAAGTTCACAGGGGAGCTAAAGCAGAAGCTAAATTTGCTCAATATCATCAGTACCCCTGCCACGCTCCCCACATTACATGGAGAGCGTAGGTTCTAACAACAATTTTGTTTCAATTCTGTTTCTTGCCAGCACCTTCATAAGGCAGTTCAATGCACTGAAAGAAAGAAAATGCTGGCAAACTGGAGGAGGGAGTTAGTTAAATGAATATGGAAGCAAAAAGACAACAATCTCAATTACTGAGCCTGCTTTAGGGGGCAGATTTATTCCTAGGATTCAGCAAGTCAGTGTGGCTTCCTGACTCTGGACTTGGGTGGACGTCTGCATATACGATTGCTGCCTCCCACCCGCGCCTACACCCCTGCACATCGACCCTGCAGCGACCCCCTTGGAAACACATCCACTCACTCTGCCGCACGTTTCCCTTCTGAGCGTTGTTGTATTCAGAGATGTGTGCTTCGAGGGCTGTTTTCAGTGTTGATTTCAACCATCATAATAATATTAAATGGAGAGATGCTAAAAAAAATTATTTCAATAAACTGAGGTTTTGAACAGTCTCAATCTTAAGTGAGATAATCTGAACTTCCCTGAGCCTCACCAACCTGTGGGTACAAATGAGATGGCTGTAGCATTTATATCCACATTTGACTGGTTTAGTGTGGGTGCCCTCACCTGGTTAGGCCCCCCTGCTCCCAAGGCTTCAGTGGCCTCTCCCACGGTTGTTCCGCGTATGTGACACCTCCATGGCATCTGTGCTGCCCCACTGCTCTGCTGGGCACAGATGTCCAGTGTTGGTGGCTGTCCTGCAAGTGCCAGGGTTGGAGTGGGGGAGACCAAATCTTCCCCTTGGAACTGAATCCAGACACAGGAGGCCAAGGCAATGTCTTTTGGAGGCCAGTGTGTTACTGAATTGAGAACAGCAGCCTCCTCTCTGCCTGGAACAGACCTGCTTCCAAGGCACGGGGCTGGAGACTGGGAGCGGATGCTGTGCTATTTTGTCAATTCTCAAGAAGTAGGAATTCGAACGAAAGTGTCTCCCTGAGTCCACGGAATGGCTTCCCAGAGTCTGAGAACACCCCTGGAATTTTGTAAGAAATTGAGTGTTGTAGATGCGTATGCAAATATTTTCTGTAGAGAGGGTCCAATACTTTCAGCATGTTTTCAAAGGAGGTCCATGGGCAAAAAGGATTAAGAGCTGTCTCCCCCTCCAAGGCTTTGTTATCAGGGGAAGCTCCTCAACCCAAAACTCTTTGCTCACTTGCCAGGGGATCTTTAGACCCCTCCACTTTGGGGCAGGTGACTGTCAGAGAAGGCCATTTGCTCTGCTCTGTAAATAGATTCCTCCCTGCAAGTTTTCCAAATATGCTCAAATATACCTGAACCTAGTAGAAGACTATGGCTCCGTAAGACATCCTTGCTACATGAGTTTAATTCAATTTAGAAAAGGTAAGTTTGCACATTTTATTGCCAGCCCTCCTGCGTTTGTAGCAGAGGTTGTATTATCATTTTAAAAGAGCCTTGAGGGAAAAAAATTCTTTTTCTTAGAGAGACTGACAACATATTCTGGGAAATAGTAGGAGTGGTAATGGAGAGTGTTGATTTAATTAATTTTACTGCCTATCTGCATTGCCTGGAAACAGGTAAAATAACCAAATAAAATGGTAGCATTTCCTCTTCATGATCCTCACAGTCAGGTCAGTAAGAATTTACTGACTTGTGGAAGCCACTGTGCACAATTCAAGGAATACTAACAACATTTTGAGATCTTGGAATTCAGAAGCATGCTTACCATGGGCCCTCTGAAACTGAACTCTGGTGGGATTGTGGGCGCCGGTTTAAAGCAAGGAAATGGCTCTGGACTGGGAGAGGGCACCTCCTCATTGGGGTGGTGATGGGAAGGGGGGCCAGTATGAAATTCGGGAATAGCATTATCTTCATAAGAATCTCATACTTCCATAATTTGTATTGATTTATACTTAATTCCATCCTTTCCCTAATTTTTGTTCCAAAGTAAGTGGCTCAGTTAATTAAATGGCTCGTTTACCTTTCCAGACTTATGTCCTAGAACATCCCATTTCCTTCCAAGCGCCTTTGGGGAAAGCAGGAAACGGCCCCCCACTTACTGGTAGGAGCAGCAAAACCACAGGCTTTCTTCTTCTTTGGCTCTTTCTGTTGTGATGGTTCCCATCTGCTCCCTAAAGAAGAAAAAGAGAACTGCCCTGCATCCGGCACACGCTGGAGCAAGCTTTCACACTGATTATCGAGATTAAAGCCAAGCACATTTGCAACTGCTCCAGACTGGTCCCTTTATTGACTGAACTGTCCTTAGGAGGGAGCTGTGCGGGGAAGTCAGCCTTCGCAGCGGCAGAGCCCTCGCAGCTAAAGCGGGGCACCCCCTGCTCAGTTGAAAATGACTTCTGATCTTCCTAAACGCCAAACTGGTCTTGCCCCAAAGGATTTTGACTTATCCTAAATTGTCCAGTTCTGGCATCGCCTAATAGCTTAGCTCCACTACCGGTGTTTGCTTTTAATGAGCACTATTTTACCCACTTCTCGAAACAGCGAGAGCGGGCGAGCAGGTTGTGTGGATCAACACGGAATGGGGACATCTGCCTCCTGCCTCAGTCGCCAGCGGGTGGCCTCAGCTGCTGGCTCTGCGGGGCCACAGCAGCTCCACGCGCTCTGGGACGCCCTGCACTTTAGGTCCACCGGCTTCATTAGCTGGCTGAAAACCAGCTCCCCTCCTCCACCTCCCAGCACTCAGGGAGGACCGGTCTTTGCTCCGGGTGTGAGAGAATGAAAACATGTGCAGAGAGTCCTGCCTTTACCTGTTGGTTTCTCTCTTCAGTGGCTAATTTGGCAGGGGGCTCTGTAACGGCAGAGTCCTGGCATGGAGTTTTTGGTGAACAGGATTGCGTTTCCGTCTGTAATGCACGTTTCCAGCTTTGTTTTAGAAAGTGCTGTGCAGAAAGGGGGTTCATGCTACATTTCTCTGAGGTAGTCAGGGCCAGAGCACAAGATATGAGAATTATCGCTGGTGTCCCTAATGAGAAAGCTCTTCGCCAGAGATTTATCAATATATTTGGCTAGCAAAATTGAAAAGAAGGAAAAAGAAAGTAGGGAGAGACTCTGTCTGTCTGATAAAATATGATTCCGATTCTACTGTTGTCTTGCTCTGTGTGAAGTTCCCCCTGTGGCTCACTTTATAGAATCTGATGATTCTATATTCAAAGTCTCAGAAAGGAAATCAGATGACATCCCCACAGGGGGATTGGCAAAAATCACACTCAAAGCAGATAGAAATCATTTATAATCTGTTTGACACTGTTCAACATATGTCATGATTCAGAAGCACCCATGACGTTTTAGCTTTAGTGTCTCCAATCGTCATTTATTATTATTTATAAAATATGTGGGATTGTCTTTCTCCACCCTTATCACCATAAAGATGTAGCTAATGTGTCTAATGCATCCAAATACTGCTGTGTGATCTGAAAACCATCCTGACCTGAATTAAATACATGTCAGTTTCCTAGTAGAATGGTGTTTACAGAGGTTTCCTAGTAGAATGGGGGTGGATGAAATGGGGAGTTGATGGTCCAAGGGGACAAAATCTCAGGAGGGATGTGTGTGTGTGTGTGTGTGTGTGTGTGTGTGTGTGTGTGTATTTTAGATCTATTGCACAGCATGGTGAATATAGTTAATAATAGAGAATTGCATATTTCAAAATTGCTAAAAGAATAAATTGCAAATGTTCTCACCACAAAAAATGTTAAGTATTTCAGGTGTTGCTTATGCTAACTAGCTTGATCTAATTATTCCACATTGTATTTATAAATCACGAAATCACTTTGTACCCTACAAATTTATACAATTATACATTGTCAATTTACAATAAGAAAATTTAAAAAAATTCCTATGATAATTTGGGGGGCCAACTACACAGGAATGTGTAGATTGTGGGGAGTTAAATAATTAAAGTATTTTTTGTTTGTTTTTCTGACTGATCAATTTCTGATCAATGTTCTAACAAATTACTCCGTGCCACTTTAGGAATTTTATGTTTAGATAAATAATTTTAGAAGACTAACTTCTATGGCCGGGCGCGGTGGCTCACGCCTGTAATCCTAGCACTATGGGAGGCTGAGGCGGGCGGATTGTTCTGAGCTTAGGAGTTCAAGACCAGCCTGAGCAAGAGCAAGACCCCGTCTCTACCAAAAATAGAAACAAATTAATTGGACAGCTAAAAATATATAGAAAAAATTAGCCGGGCATGGTGGCGCATGCCTGTAGTCCCAGCTACTTGGGAGGCTGAGGCAGAAGGATTGCTTGAGCCCAGGAGTTTGAGGTTGCTGTGAGCCAGGCTGACGCCACCGCACTCACTCTAGCCAGGGCAGCAAAGTGAGAC
>CAUYSK010062979.1:0-15654 GCA_963575035.1 Avahi laniger
GTTGAAAAAATGTGCATGGTGCTTTAAGTACACTGGAGAGACAGAAAAGAGGCAGGTCCTTCTATCATTAGTAGAACGGAAATAGCATGAGAAAGTCCTTTTTTCTGCCATGAGTTCTCAAGTAAGCGTCATCCTTTTTCATGCTGTTTTGCTTGTCCAAAAACTGGGGTGTGGCCATTTGGTGAGTAAAAGCCGTCAGTGCCCACTGGACACTAACGTCCCAAATGAAGCAAGTCTCTGGAATCGAGAGCCGGCTTCTGGAGGCTGCCAGGACACGTCATTCGGAGCCTTGACGAAGGAGTCTCACAGTCGTTACACGGGGAATTTTCGAAGGACACCTTTTCCCCACTTCAAAGTAGAGATGCAATAATTGCCTGAATGTGAATGTTACACAAGAAAATGAAGGAATAACAGGCCAAAAACAGTAAACGGAGAGGGCAAATCAGAGATAGCAAAAAGAACTCATCTGTGAAGCAGGGTGGGCTGGGAAAGGTGGGAGCGTGTGCAGGATGGCACATGGCCCACCTGTCTTGCAGGTGGCCCCATGTCCTGGTCAACAGCTTTGTTCCAGAATCAATAGCATGCCTTTTAATTCTCAGAAGTGTCCCAGTGTGGTTGATAAAGTCTTGGGGCACTAGACATTAGAATATAGGGGAATATAGGATCACTCACGTGTTCATGTGTGGGGGCCATCCACCATATATGCTCTTTGGGCTACAAAGCTCCATGTCGTTCCAGGCAGATGGGCACTCAGGAAAGAAACTTCGAGAACTTTGCTCTCTGAACCACGGCACTCTTCCTCCTATTTTTACCCAACCCCTCTGATTATTATTTTGGCTGATGTGCAGGCTGGAGAAATGGAAGTGGAGACAGAAGAGAAAACAGGAGAGTGCCGGGGTGAGGCAGGAAGGGAGGGATGAGCCCGAGGAATCACAAGGTCACCAGTCAGTTATTTCATGCCACGGCATCAAACGGAGAAATGGACCAAATGACTGTGCTCGTCAGCCGTGGTTCTGCTCGTCTCTTTGGAAGGCAGAGGTGGTGCTTGGAGAGTGGACACCATTAGTCAGCGGCCTGGCGTGGCCTGAGTCAGCACCTCCTTACTTTACTCTTTGCACACCCGCATGTTCTGAGGTTCCTGGGAAGGGTCCTAAGGAGGTCACCCATTTCTGACCATCATGAGGCTGGAACATCTGAGTTTTCTGTATTTGCCCAAGCCCCGCTGGAAGTGAGCGTGTGTGTATGTGCGTCAGGTGGGCAGTGTGGGTGTCCTTTGCTGGTCCAGGATGTGCACAAAGGCAACCCCCCTCCTTCAGCCCCACCCTGCCAGCCCCTTGTGTTCTATTTTAAAAGCTCCAGGGTAGCCCGATCTGAGGTCTGTCCACCCGGTCCCCTCCTTGTTTACTGGAACATTGGGTCACTGCAGTGCAGCTGGAATGCAATCTCTGGGTGATTCAGTAAGGCCAAGGCGGGCCTCGTGTCATTGTGCTGTTTTTCCTCCCCTCCCACTGAGTTTTCTTGGAAGTTCTGAGCCAGGCTCAGTGTGTATCTCCAGATACGCATTCCAAATTCCCAGCTGCTTGCAACTCAGCAAGTCTCACTGCCTCTCCTCCTGAACCCCAGGCACCCTGAAAGGTTAGAGGTGAAAAAGCCCTCACACGGGCAGAGGGGGAGTGAAGCATCGCATGAGGCCTGAAACGAGGGTGTCCAAGACTCTTGTGGTTTACAACTGCCCACTGTCACATATAGCTCAATCACAGTTTTCTCTCTTAGAAAGCAAAGAGGAAAACAATCTCTGTGCAAGATGCCTTTGTGGCTTTGTTGAAAAGAATGAGCAAACTTGTCTTTGGTCCGTGTGAGGCCCTGCCAAGGGGGCTGGAGGTGGCTATGGTGCCCTTCTCCCCGCCGGGCACACGCCTTGTGTGATTCTGCACCATCCTGAACTCTTGGGATCTACCTCAGCCTCCCACCCCCCTTTTCCCTCCAGCCTTCCTGCCCATTTATTTTCTCCCTTCAGTCTTTCTTTCTTCATCATGAACCTTATTCCTTCCTGAACTAAAGGAAATAATGGGGGAGGGGGGCAGGGAGAAATAGCTAAACACATCAACTATTTGAAAATCACATTTGTCTCCTCAAGAGTGAAAAAGGTGCCTGTGCCTTTTCTTAAATTTGTTCTTCCTATCTATAGTTACTGATGACTTAGGAGTGAGTCCTGGATATGAAAGTATGGTCCTCTGACCAGCATCAGTATCCTTGGAACTTTCTAGAAAAGCACATTCTCAGGCCCTCCCAGACCTGACTAGTTAGAAATTCTTGAGGTAAAGCACAGCAATCTGAGTTTTAACAAGTTCTCCAGATGATTCTGATGTGCATAAAAGTTGGAGAAGGCCTGGGGTTCTCCTTGGGGCTGAGGCTGAAGGGAGGTGTTGGGGCTCTCTCTGCCCTGCAGATGTGAGGAGGGTGGAGTCTGTCCCACACTGCTCAGGTCTGGCTCAGGCACCTTGCCTTGCAAACCGGGGCAGGGGTGTGAGTGAATGGGAGGAGAAGGACTGAGGTGCTGGTGACCCTATCTGGGGTTCCTTGTGAGCTGGCTTCATGGACCACTCTCTGGTCAAGGATCTGGAGTGTCCCGATCTTCATTGTGTGCCCAGCCTCATAAGAACACAAGGACACCGACAGACGTTATGGCACGACATGGATTCCATCATTCCGCTTCTCACCTGCTCTTTGGCAGCTAAGCTGACTACTGATTATAGATGGGAATCATGGACTTTATTCTGTTTATTTTTTCCTTTCTTTTCTTGGACTAAATTGAGCAAATAACTAAAAACATGCTTGTGTTAGTCCATTTTGTATGGCTATAAAGGAATACCTCAGGCTGAGTAATTTACAAAGAAAAAGAAGATTAATTGACTCACAGTTCTGCAGACTGTACAAGAAGGGCTTTGGGGAACTTCCAATCAAGGTAGAAGGCAGAGAGGGGAAGGCATGTCACATGGTGAGAGAGGAACAAGAGAGGGAGGAGGTGGTGCCAGGCTCCTCTAAACAACCAGCTTTCCTGCGGAACTAACGGAGAACTCACTCATTATCACAGGGAGGGCCCCAAGCCGTTACCAGGGATCTGCTCCCATGACATAAACACCTCCCACCAGGCCCCCATTCAACACTGCGGATCAAATTTCAACATGACATTTGTAGGGGCCAAACATCCAAACCATATCAATGCTCTTCATCCTGGTAAATCTGTTCCTTTTATCTTCTGAAAGATTTCAAGAAGAGCTGAAGATTATTAAGAGGGCTGGGATCTATGAACTTAGACTTGTGATGCTGAATTCAGTAGCTACTAGCCACATGTGGCTATTGTGCAATTGAAATGCAGGTGGTCATGTGCTGTGTGAAATACACACCAGATTACAAAACCTTAGTCCAAAAAGAGTGTAAATTATTTCATTAATTTTTTTAATTTTAGTTTTTATTTCAAAATATTAAAGAGGTACAAATGTTTTTGTTACATGGATACCTTGTATAATGCTCAAGTAGGGGCTTTTAGTGTTCCCATCACAGGAATAGTGTTCATTGTACCCTGTAGGTAAGTTTTTGCCCCTCATCATCCTCCCCCTTCTCGGTTTCCAATGTCCTTTACATCTCTTTGTGCCCATCGTTTAGCTCCCAATTATTAGAGACTACATGTGGTGTTTGTTTTTCCATTCCTGAGATATTTCACTTAGGATAATGGTCTCCACTTCCACCCAAGTTGCTACAAAAGACATTATTTTATTCCTTTTTATGGCTGAGTAATTCTCCATGGTGTGTGTGTGTATGTGTGTGTGTGTGTATCACATTTTCTTTATCCACTCATGACTTGATGGGCACTTAGGTTGATTTCACATATTTGCATTTGTGAATTGTATTGTGATAAACATTTGAGTGCAGGTAACTTTTTGATAAAATGACTTCTTTTCCTTTGGGTAGATACCCAGTAGTGGGATTGCTGGATTGAATGGTAAGTCCACATTTATTTCTCTGAGGAATCTCCATACTGTTTTCCATAAAGGTTGTATTAATTTGCAGTCCCACCAACAGTGTATAAACATTCCTTTCTTGCTGCATCCACATCAGCATCCATTGTTTTTTAACTTTTTAATAATGGCCATTCTGACAAGGGTAAGGCGGTTTTAATTTGCATTTCACTGATGATTAGTGATGCTGAGCATTTTTTCATATATTTTTTGGATATTTGTCTATTTTCTTTTGAAAAATTTCTGCTCTTGTCTTTTACCCATTTTTTTAATGGAGTTGTTTTTTTCTTGCTGATTTGTTTGAGTTCCTTGTAGATTCTGGATATTAGCCCTTTATTGCATGTATAGTTTGTGAATATTTTCTCCTATTCTGTAGGTTGTCTATTTACTCTATTGACTGTTTCCTTTGTCGTGTAGAAGATTTTTAATTTAATTAAGTCCTATTTATTTATTGTTATTGTTGCCATATTTACCTTTGGGGTTTTAGTCATAAAACCCCAGTCTTTGCCTAGGCCCATGTCTAGAAGTTTTTCCTAAGTTTTCTTTTAGAATTGTTATGGTTCCATGCCTTATATTTAATCAACATTGTCAAAATGTCCATACTGTCCAAAGTGATTTACAGATTCATTGCAATCCCCATCAAAAAACTGATGTCATATTTCATAGATCTAGAAAAAATAATTCTATGCTTCATTTGGAACCAAAAAAGAGCCCAAATAGCCAAAGCAAAAAGAACAAACCTGGAGGCATCATATTACCTGACTTCAAATTACACTACAAAACTATAATAACTAAAACACCATGGTACTGTTATAAAAGTAGAGACATAAACCAATGGAGCAGAATAGAGAATGCAGGCATAAAACCATCTACCTACAACCAATTGATCTTTGACAAAGCAAGCAACAACATACACTGGGGAAAAGAAGCCCTATTCAATAAATGGTGCTGGGAAAACTGAATAGCCACGAGCAGAATGAAACAGGACTCCTATCTCTTGCCATATACAAAAATCAATTCAAAATGGATAAAAGATAAATTTAAGGCATAAAATCATTAATAATTTTTTATTGCTTTCATGTTAAAATGGTAATACTTTGGATATATTGGGTTAAATAAAATATATCATTAAAATTAATTACATCGTATCTTTGTACTTTTTAAAATGTGGCTACTGGAAACTTTAAAATTATACACGTGGCTCACATTTGTGGCTCTCATTGCATTTCCATTAGATGGTGCTGGTCTGTTTAGTCTGGGGCTGAGGTCAACACAGGGTCTTGGAGGAGAATAGTGGTTATGCCGGAAGCACATACGAGGGAACAAATACAAGGGTGTAAACGGCATCAGGAGTGTTCGGGTGAGGCAATGTAGCATAAAGCATGGTAGCTAACCTCCTGGCCTTTGGAGATAAACACAGTAGGGTTAAATCGAGACTCTGCCACTTACTTGGGTAAGTAACTTAACATCTCTGAATTTCAGTTTTCTCATCTGTAAAATGGGGTTGTCTTGGTTCCTAACTCAGAGGGTTTTTATAAGCATTAGTTAAGACAATGAATGTAAAAAGCTTAATATTGTTCCTGGCTGTTAATAAGTACTCAGTAAATGCTAACCGTTCTTAAGTAGAAGAAATTTATTACTAGATGGCATTAGGCACTGATTGTGGAATCCTCATTTCTGAAGGTCTTTAACATGTAGAGGGATTCTCCTCTATCTGGAATGGTTTGTGTGTCATCCTGCCCCAAAGTACTGGTGCTTACAATACCTTTTCAATGCTTCTTCAGCTGCAAATCCACAGGTGGCTATGCCCACCCCACCCCCGCCACCCCCAGCACCTCCTACCAGGGTACCAAAGATCTTCCAGGTGAAGAACTAGATTACATGATAGATTGTTCCTGGGCAGAGACCTGCCTGCTTACAAAACTTGACAGTTTATCTGGCATCAACAATGGGTGCACTCTGACAAAGACAGAAAATAGTGTGCTCTCTAAATGAGGAAAACAGAGTCTCTTCATTTGCAAATACTCCAGGTGAGCACAGTCAGGGTTGGGTGGAAAGCTGGAAGGAAACTGGGATCCCGGGTTTCAGATTACTGACTAGCTACTAAAGGAGAGTTTTAGCCCATGTGTCCATCTGATAGCACAAAATATCTAGAATAGATTCTTCCAAAAAGAAGACAGTTCCCTCACTAAGTTTCCATGGAGACAGAAATGAGAGAAAAGGATTGTAAGTGAGGTGGAGAGTCAGGGAAAAATCAAACAAATAGAAAAAGGTGCTACCTGGCTCCCTTTTGAAAGACTCTGAATGCCACATCATAGTAGCACATCTCTCGCTGAAAAGTCTCTGAGTTCCCAGAAGGTTGACACCCTGATAAAACCTGTAACAATTTATTAGCCACTAACAAAAAAGATCCCAAGTTTTCTTCCACGAATACCGAATACCGTTCGAAACAATGACAGGAATTAAGCAGAGATCATGCAAGGAATTTGCACCCAAGATTAGGTGTCTCACGTCATCTGCTCTGGGCAGTATTCACCCTTGAGAAAAGAAATCAAGTGTAGAGATGAGTACTTGCCCGGGGAATGGATTAAAGAGTCTTTGTTCTCTCTCTGAATGGTATATTTAATTTATCATCATCACCATCATCATCGTCATTGTTGTCATCATCATTATCAAAGCAGGTACTTTTTAGTCAGTGCTTCCTACATGCCAGAAACTTTGCTAAGTGCTTTTCATAGTTGATCTCAATTAATTCTCTGGGCAGGTCTATGAGGTAACTACTGCGAGGAGGCCATTTTTGCAGATGAGGAAATTGAAGCATAGAGACATTAAGTAATTTTCTCAAAGTTTCTTGTCGTTGCGCTTGCTGGAATTTTCATGCTCCATAAACAGAGACATAAGATGAGAGGCCATATTTACGGATCACAAAGGGAATCCCTAGATTAGAAGTTCTTAGCCGTATATCAAGTTTAAGGTCCCTTTTACAAGAAATAGTTCACAGTGTGACATTTATTATCCTAAATGAAATTCAGATTATATAATCCACCTAAACACACAATATTTTGTTATAAAGAGACATGAAATGGATATAGTTTATAATGAAGTAATATATATTTCAATAAGTAAACATTCAAGGGCCTGGTGCAGTGGCTCTCACCTGCAACCCTAGCTCTTCGAGATGCTGAGGTGAGAGGATCGCTTTAGGCCAGGAGTTCTTCGAGACTAGCCTGGGTGACATAGCAAGACCTCATCTTTACAAAACATAAAAAAATTAACCAGGTGTAGTGGCACGTGCCTGTAGTCCCAGCTACTCAGGCAAAAGGATCGCTTGGGCTTAGGAGTTTGAGGTTGCAGTGAGCTATGATGATGCCACTGCTCACTAGCCCAGAGCAAGACCCTATCTCTAAGTAAATAAATAAATAAATACACACCCAAGCATAATGAGATCATCAGATGGTTGCACCTGTACACAGAATCACCAAGAAAATTGAATCTACAAATGCTGACAACTCAAATATCGTAAGTGGTACTAATATCAGTGATGTGACTATACAAAAAGGTACATAACTCTTGTAAGGTTTTAAATAGAATAAAGTACAGTTTTACCTTGAATTACATATTGATTAAATTTTGGGAAAATTCAATGCAACATTAATTAAAACCATGCCAAAAATAGTTTGTGTCTATATGTAAGGTGGAGTTAAGTTTCAGATCACATAAGTTTTTCAAGTATATCAATGCCCAGTAGGACATTCTAAAGGTGAGACAATTTTTCATTGCAAGGGAACTGTCCCAGGCATGTAATGTATCATAAACAACGTCTAACCTGTATTCCTACCAAGAAAATACCAAATGATTGGGATATCAGGATACTTTGCAAATTTCCAAAACTCCTTAGGACCCACGTTATCAGCCAGCCTCGTCTTCACGTTACAATGACCTGAGGAACTTTATTTCGAATGCAGGTACCAACTGCAGAGACTCTGACGTAATTGGTCAGGGCCACCACCTCATCAACAGGGTTTTAAAAGCTGCTCAGTGGAGTCTATTTAGCAGCCGAGGTTGAGAACCATGCCTTAGAGGTCACTCTGCCCCTCTGAGCAAAGCTGCCCCCAGCTGAATCAGATCACCAGACCATCGGCCTGTGATGGGGTGTTTGGCCCCTCAAAATCTCATGTTGAAATTTGATCCCAGTGTTGAATGTGGAGCCTGGTAAGAGGGGTTTGTGTCATGGGGGAAGATCCCTCATGAATGGCTGGGTGCCCTCCCTGTGATAATAAGTGAGTTCTCATTTTATTAGTTCGTAGAGAGCTGGCTGTTTAAAAGAGCCGGGCACCACCTCCTTCCTCTCTTGCCCTCTCCCTTGCCATGTGACAGCCCTGCTCCACATTCGCCCTGTGCCTTGATCGGAAGCTGCCTGAAGCCCTCGCCAGAAGTAGATGCTGGCACCACGCTTCTTAGACAGCTTGCAGAACCAAGAGTCAGACGTCTTTTCTTTATAAATTACCCTGCCTCAGGTATTTCCTTTATAGCAGTGCAAAACAGACTAATACAGCCTGGTATGGGCTTGCTTTTTTTCTGCTACATGAAACTATTTTCTGTTCAGATGGAGCCCAGGTCCCTCTTAACCTAAGGAACAACATTTCTACTTATAAGGCAGGGCAGAGGCTGTGAGAAGTCAAAAATCTACTTTCAAGAAATCCCATGAGTTGAGTAAAGGATAGTGTACTTCCAAATGTAGAACAAACAGAAGAACAGAGTTAAACTAAATAAAAAACAAATCAACTAATGACTGATTATTCAAGAAATTAACTTGTACTATAGTGTGGCTAAGTCCCCTTGTAAAACCCCTAGTCATCCTTCCTTAGGCTAGACTTGGGCCTTTAACTTTGTAGGAAAAATAAACTTAGAATCATTCTGCCTGGTCTGGAGGGGAATTTTGCGGAATCCTTACATCAAGAGTGACAGATATATTTTATCTCCAGCAACACCTTTAAATGGATTCATTGTGGCTGCCTGGAGAGGTATTCACAGCCCAGTTGAAGCTAACCGAGGAGTGCTAGGGTAGGTTGCTTAGTGATCCCTGTCATGGGCACAGAATGAGGGAAGGAAGGGAAGTGCCCCCACTCTCCCCTTAGACCCTAAGATTTTCATGGGGGAGGAGGCACATTTGTCAAGAATAACAAGCAAGCTGCCTCGTCCTGGTCAACTTTTGGAACCTGAATGGATTTCTTCATCATTATCAACATCACAGTCATCATCATCATCATCATCATCATCATCATCATCCAATGATAGTTTCCATTTACTGAGCCTCAGTTATGTGCCCTGCACTTTACATTTATTACCTCATTAATTCTTACAACAACTCTATAAAGTAGACATTTTCATCAGAGTCTGGGATCCCACAGCTCGTAGAAGAAACTAGTATTCAAGTCTAGTTCTGCCTGACTCTAAAGTCCCATAGGAACCAGATGGAGTGAAATGTGCTCTCAGACGACCCTCCAAAGCACTAATATTCTTATCCTGCACCCACGTCTCCAGGATTCTTGCTCGCATGGTACGAGACCCAACAAACACCAACAGACAGGCTTCTTACACACCTTCTTGTTTCTCAGCATTTCTCAGCATTTCCTGGTATTAGATCCTGCCCATGAGTTTAAATTGAAAAATTTCTAAATATGATAGGGATATTCTAGTTCATAAAATTTCCCATGCTTTGTGTTATTTCTTATTATAAATCTTTCTGAAATGTTCATTTTCTTTCTCTACTCCAATATACTAGAGGGAATGCAATTCATTGTCACAATTCAACACCTAGGAGGATGCTGACACATAATAAAAAATACATATTTAGAATGAATTAATCCATGTAATTCGTATTTTAAAAAGAGAAGTTTTTCATTTTGATGAGGTCCAATTGGTCAATTTTTCCTTTTATGGTCTATGCTTTTTGTGTTGAATCTAAGAAATGTTGGCCTAACCCAAGATCACAAAGATTTTCACCTACATTTTCTTCTAGAGGTTTTATAGTATTAGTTCTTACATTTATTAATAGCTCTATAATTCATTTAATTGACGTTGTTTTTGATTATTAAGATTTTTATAGATGCTGCTAGGGTTTGCTTTATAAGCACGTCTTTATCTGCTGTGCGCGAAGCAGTTTAAGAGTATAGATATGATGTTTTCTGTCTTAAAACACGGTCTAAAAGTTGTTTTTCCAGACGAAATCTCTCACGGCTTCATCATCTTTGTCATTTGACTCTTTATCCTCCCCTCCAAAATCTCATGAAATAGAAGATTCTGGTCTAGCTAGTGGTGTTATCTGACATTTTTCTGTTTCAGAATAACCCTGTCCAAAACAGGAGGTATTGCTCAATACTTTCTACCCTCCATCCATCCACTTAACCAGATAACATCCCTGAGCACCACTCTCCATAGTAATCCCTATATTGTCTGCAAAGTAATCTTCAACCCCGGCCGCAAGGAACTGACCACTGATAGGAAGAAGAGGCCTGTGTAATTACGGCAGCTGTAATAACAAAGGCCAAAACCCACCATTCTAGTTAAACTCTAGCTGTTCCAACCTCATGCTGTGAACACGGCCCTCTCCCCCAACAAGACCTCACTGCATAGGGACCTTTTTGGGGAGTTGGGGGTGGAGTATGCAATGAGAAAGATCTTGTCCTGTGAATTCATGTAGATCTGAGAAGACTTGCTTTCGTAGCTGGAATGCTCACCCAGGTTTCTGTCTGCTCCTAATTCCAATTTTGAATTTATACAATACTTTTACCCTTCTGACCTGGGAAAGACTGAGCAAAAGAAAACGGACTTTGTTAGATCTTCCTTAGTCATATGGAAGAATGTTTTGCCTCTCATTGTTGGGCTTGTGTCCTTTACTATTTCTTTCCAATACTCTTGCTCACAATCACTCTCCGGGCAGGAAAACCGCCCCCTGCCCCTTCACATCTTAACTACCCATTGCCAGGACCCACCTCTGGTATTTTTCTATGAATCCAGCTGCTCAGGCATTCTCAGTGATCTCCCTTTTCCCTGTCTTACAAAAGAGCACTAATCCACTCAAAGGACCAGGAGCTAGGAGAGATGCTCTAGTACACAGAAGAATAAGACACAGCCCATACCCATAAGGGAGCTTCCAGCCTAGTGAAGGGGTCAGACACCAACAGCTTATTATAATAAAGCTCTGTGATAAGAGATGGGCATGAAGCCCAGTGAGAACACAAAGGCTAGGCACCTGGTGAGACCAGGCTAGGCCAGAGTGTACTGTGGGGTCAGGGAATATTTTATGACAGAAGCAATAGCTTTAGTTGCAATTCGAGATTAACTTGGTATAGAGTATTGATGGGGTGGTCCCAGGTAAACCTGACAAAAGCGCAGAGGCAGAAGAGAGCATGGGAAATCCTGAGAACTGCAGGTAGTTCAGTGGACCATGACTGGCCCACTCTTAGCTGGTTAATAATTAGGTGTTCCTTTTAACTGATGTTTTTCCATTTTGTTTAGAGGAGAAGCTGGGTGTTACAACAGAAGGTAAGGAGAGCACTCTGATGGAAACATGCAGTTGCTCTTCTCAGTTTTCCCAACAAGTCAACTCCTTGGCCCCTGACTCAATCAAACAAAAACTTAACAACAATGTGGAACTACTTACTTTCCTTGGAAAGCAATTTAGAAATTTTTGCTACTCTTAGCAGTTCACTACAGGATCTCACATAAGTTCCTCTCCCCGAGGGGTTCTGACAATCCTGTTCTCTGTGCCTTGCTAAGATGTCAGGTGATGTGTTAGAAAGCCTTAGAGATCAGCTCCCTGATGGGCCCACCCTTAAGCCAGCTTTTGGAGTGGCTGAAACATGGGAATGTAAGACAGAAGGGCAAGAAATGTGGCTGAGTAGGGTATGGGTGAGAAGTCAGACTGTAAAGATCATCGAATGCCAAGGAGTTTGGGCTTGCTGCTGGGGGCAGAGGAGTCCAAAAGAAGATTAAGCTATTGACATATAAACTGAGCCAGGTGAAGACCTGCTTACTCCTGACTGCTTTAAGGTGCACACTGGTCTCTCCTACTGAACTACACATACATTTTCTGAGGGCAAAAATCATGCCTAATATTGGTTTGGTGTCCTCTTCGATTGCAGACACGTTTGAACACATAGAAAGTTGTCAAAATATGTTGGTTGGAAGGTTTGAATGGGCTACCAAGTGAGGCTGTGTAGATATTTAGAAAGAGATCTTGTGCTTAGCATAAAATCAGATCTTTTAAAAGCAGAGGGAGTACAGTCTGTGTTTTTATCTAGGGTTTGAGATCCTCTCCAATTCCTGCGGCCTGTTCTAAGCGGCTGTTTCTCTCAATTTTCCTTTGTCTCCCACTAGGAGGCAGCATCCTTCCCTTTGCCCTCTAAGACAGGAAGGCTTTAAACAAACAATACATAATACACAAACCTATGTATATCCCCCCAGTATGAATAAGACCTTAAGCTTTGACCTTCATTGACTAGGAAAATGTTGTTCAGAGTCTTGGCTAATTGGCTTAAAGCTCGAGACAGAGGATTCTGGAATATACAACTCTCTGACCTTCAAGTCTCCCTGAAGGAGCTGCCCATATACCAATAAAAACCACTTTTTGTGGACCATCTTCAGGTAGTGGATAATACCTGCAATTTACAAATTCAAAGATTTCAGAACTCTGTGGTGGGGAAAGAGTGTTGGACTGTCCTTTCCCGTTGAATTTTATGCAACCTCGGGTCCCTAGGGAGTTTCCACAGAAAGTTAGTTCAGGGTGTGCTGGCTGTTGTGTGGTAATTTGCTGTTTATTTCATGGTGGTTGTGATGTAGGAGTACTTGTGTTTATGCTAGCAGCTTAGAACTTCTTAGAGAACTGGAAATGTAACGCCCCAGCAAGCAGCCAAAGTATGTTCCCAGGCATGTTTTTCTCAAGGCCTGGGGTTTCCATGTTACCTCTGCCAGTGGTGACAGGAACACCCAGGAGAAGCTATTTAATTTGATCATCACTGTCAATATGCTTATCGTACATTGTCTGGGCATGTCAGGCTGTCCTGGGAGAGATTTGTCAATTGGTTCAGCAGAACTTCCCAAAACTTGTTACATCAGAGGAGTTCGGGCTATTTCTGAGTCACAAGAGGGGACAGCCAAGGCTAAGGACATGGTCAGCCTCACTCAGACGTACAGCGTCTTGTCAAAATAAAGCCTTTGGCTGGCCTCTTACTTAAGCCTTTTTAAGAATGATTTGCTTTGACAGGTAATTGGTGCCAAGTCCAAGATTAGAAGCTACTACATGTCTGTTGGGGGAGGGGGGAGAGACCATGCAATGTTTTAAAAGGAGGAAATTCAGTTTTTCCTCCTTTGAGCTTTGCTGAAGTCCCTCCAGGGTTTTCAAAGGAAAAGCTGGCACCGTTCCGTCAACAAACACGTGCTGAGCCCGAATTCATGATGGGGCTGAGGACTGCCAAGGACTTGGGGTGCAGCTTTGGCCCGCACACCTGCGGCAGAGGGGCTTGCCTTCCCGCTAAGGAGCACAGGCAAAGCCAAGTCCTTCAGTTTTTCATGTGACACATTCATGAGAATAAATAATAAATAGGAAATGTTACTTTTAAAGAGGAAAAAAACACGAAAGCAAAACCAAGACACCAACTCTGATTTCTAAAAGCTTCTGTATAGTGGAAGAGTCACACATGTGTATAATAAAATAAGTTATTATAATGTGGATTATTGCTACCCTTATAATACAGGTGTTTTGTAAATTACTATAAGACTGCAGAAGGAGTTATGGAAAGAAGCTTAACCCTTTTCCTGCAAAGATTTTGCAACACTAATGGTAGAGGAAGCTGGGAGGAATCACCTGCCAGGAGGACAGTGGCCTTAGCTTCAGCCGAATAGTATTCATTTACTTAGCAATTACTAATAGAACACCTATCATGTGTTGTTAGGTTATTGGGATATATCAGTGAATAAAAGGGAAAGAATGGGGGTGGAGAAAAAAAATAAAAAACGAACAACCAAAAAATGAATAAAAGGGAAGAAGATTTCCACTTTTATATTCTAGCAAACAAACAAAAAACCCCAAAAAACAGGCAATGACCAATAAAAGCACTTCTTCTATAATAATAAGTAGAAATCAGTTTTTTTTTTATTGACGGGGATACTAAAAGCCATAGGACATCCCATCTCTTGATGCTGAAGTCCCCCTAAATAATAGTATCAGTAGGATGTTAGGACAATGACCCACCCCAATATAGATACTGAAGACCACTATGGCCATTTTCAAACTATAAATGAGATGTTCTGAACATGCAGTTGGGACGAGGGGCACACAATGCCTCTTCAGGGCCGGTACCAGCTGGCTCCGGCACACCACTGGTCGTGGGCTCACAGAATAAGGCGACATTACTGGTGGAGGCGACGTTGGTGGTAACCTGGTCAAATGTTTCTTTTCCATGATGTGTTGCAATCAATTCTATGAGCGGCGTCACAAGTAAATTGCTACAAATACTGTATTTCCTTAAATCACCTCACTGATTAAACAAACACTGATTCTTTAGGGAGAAAAAAAACCAGTAAATATACACAAAAACTATTCTATTTACTGCTAGAGAAAAATACATGTTCGCATTCAGTGCTTAAAATTCTTGTCTACTTTTAGCCACGAGCAGCTACGCAGAGCATTGTGGGGAGGAGCTACTATTTTGGGGAGCCTTACTGCTTTTGCACATTTAATATTGACTTTTAACATGATGTATATTTAAAAACAGCTGAGTTTTGTCTGCATTTCTTATTTGATTAAATCTATTTTGTTTCCTCCTTAATTAAATTGTGTGTTGAAGATTGTTAAAAAGTTCTTGGAAATCGGCTAGCGAATGCTGTCAGACCCATGTCTGGAGTCTGAGACACAGTCCTTCATGATATACGAGTCAGTTACATAAAGTACTCCCACCTAGACTTTTGCTGCTTCTAACACCATTGTGTCTCAACAACAAAATAAAATTCTTCTTAGGTTCTAAAGGACACTTGGTTGTCGCTTTACCAAGAAAATGTGGAGGGGCACTCACTCCTTTATTGACAAATTGTGATTCACCTGTCCTAGCTGTGTTTGCCTGCTCTTTTGTATACAGAGAACTTTTCATTTCGATGCTGAAATGTGGGGTAATATTTTGATGATTTTTTTTTATTTTTTTATTTCAGCATATTATGGGGGTACAGATGTTTAGGTTACGTATGTTGCCCTTGCCGCCCACCCCAAGTCTGAGTTTCAAATATGTCCATTCTTCGGGTGGTGCGCATTGCACTCTTTGTGTATGCATATACCCGTCCCCTCCTCCCCCCTCCCCCATGCCCAACATCCAATAGATGTTATTCTCATATGTGCACTTATGTGTTGATCAGTTAATACCAATTTGATGGTGAGTACATGTGGTGCTTGTTTTTCCATTCTTGGGATACCTTGTTTAGTAGAATGTGTTCTAGCACTCTCCAGGAGTATATAAGAGGTGCTATATCACCATTGTTTCTTAAAGCTGAATAGTACTCCATGGTATACATATACCACATTTTATTAATCCACTCATGTATTGATGGACACTTGGGTTGTTTCCACATCTTTGCAATTGTG
>CAUYSK010062981.1:0-68022 GCA_963575035.1 Avahi laniger
GACCTTTTTTCCTTTTAAAATTCAGATGCTCCCAAGATAGTGCATTTTCCCATATTTTCCAAAAGTAAGCTTTTTAAGTGGAAAGATAGAATAAGGACCTTGGATTCCTTAAGGCCTGAGCTTAGGTGCCAGTAGTGGCCAGGAAGGGCACAGGAAGGGCTAGCTTCTCCTCTAACCTGAAGAACTATATCAGATGCAGCTGGCGCATCTGTGTCTTGCGCTTGCAGGTTTTTGTGTACAACACTTTCTCATCTACTGATTTGTAAACTCTTTTAAACTCCTTTAACACCTTGTTGTTTCATCCTCATATCCTAGCAGCCTGCATAGTTCTTTGCAAATGGAAGACTCTTACCACGTGCATATTTAGTGAATAAGTGAATGAATGAATGAATGGCATTCCCTCTGGGAGGGGTGAATATTACAACTGAGAGATATAGTAACCTGTCATACAGCAGGTATAGCTGGCTCAGTTCACTAGGAGCAAGAGTTTGTGTATTCCCTGAGCTGCTCCCAGATGCCTGGAAATCTCTGTCCTTCTTGCTCCCGTCACATGAGCAGGTTTTGGCCAAGAGCAAACTTTGTGCCTAGGTTTGACATGACTCTTTGATTACTGATACTGGATGGATTCTTTGCCAGATGTTGAATTGCTTAAATTACTCATCTAGGCCAGATGTTGAATTGGTTTAAATTGCTCATCTTAGTCGCAGAGTCAAGCCAAAATGAAGATTTTGAAGGTCTTTTCCTTTTTAATGGCAGAAGAATGTATTTAGCCAGTCTTGCAAAAATGGTGTCTGGTCCATGCCCTCCTAGAACAAGCATAGTTTGTTCCAGTGAGCAATAAAACATGCCAATTTCTTGTCTCACCATTATCAGTGTTGTAGAACAGAGAGTAGGTAGACAACAACTATAGATAATTTGATTATAGGGGAGTATTTATTTGTAAGTAGTATATATACTAAATGTATTAATAGTATGTTTGACCCAGAAATATACTTAATTAGCAATAATCTCTTGCATTTGTAAACTTTATATTTATGAGCACATCTGTGTTCACTATAGAGTTTACTCCTCATAGCAACTTTGTAGTGAAGTTAAGAAAGAATGTGTACCCTTATTTTGCACATGGAACAACTGAGTCTCAAAGTGAGTGAGTTAGAGACCCAAGAATAGATCTTTGTTATTTTACATTTATTCTCAAAGCAACTTTACACATGCTATTATTTTGTTCCATTTGTCAAATGAGACACTTACCACTGTGTTATAAGGAGTGGCATATCTACTGTTCTCTCGAATTTTACCCTTAAAGTTTCATGTGGGCAAGTAACAAGTCTTAAAAAAGGAAAGTCTTTGAAAAATATTTATGAATGACCCACTTTACTGGTTGATGGGGATATACAGTGAATATGAGAGAAACATGGACTTGTGGGAATTTGTAGTCTAGTAAAACAAGTAAATAAATAATTACAATTATTTGTGCCATGTGTGGACACCTGTGGAAAAACATAAAATGGACTCAAAATTGAGACTTGAAGAATGATAAAAAGAATTCCTAGAGAAAGTGATATCCAGTTAACGTAATTGCAAAATTTCCCACCCTGTTATCGCTTCTTGGCAAAGTGGAATTTATTTACTCATTGTAACTTTTAAACTTAAATTAGGCTTTATTTCTACCAATGAAATAATATTATCAACATCATTAATAAGAACAAGTATTAGAACCACCACTATTGTTGGCACCACGGTTATTATAATCATTTCTTCCTTGCTTTCTACGTGCCACGTACTCTGCCTGATACTGCGCTCATTCTACTCTTACTCCTCACAGTAATCCTGCAAGGTAGAGGTTATTTCCCCATTCTGTATATGAAGGAATTGAAGGCAGAAAGAATAACATTCCACAATCGTATAACTTGTGTCCCAGCAAGATTTGAACTTGAGTCTGACTCCAAAGCTCATATTCTTTTTCTCTAGGCCAGTGGTTCTCAACCAGAGGTGATTTTAACCCCCAGGGGACATTTAGCAGTGACTGCAGAATGTTTTATCACATCTGGGGAAGGGGCAATGGTACTGCATGTTGTGGGCAGAGGCCAGGGGTGCCGCTAAACATGCTACAGTGCTCAGGCCAAGCCCCTATAGCAAAGAATTATCCAGCCTCAAACGTCAATAGCACAGAAGCTCAGAAACCCTGCTCTATCCCGAAACACCTCCAATGACATTATTTCTCTTCATCAATTCAGTTTACTTCTGTAGAAGCCAAAAAGCAACCCAAAATAAGGGTTTTGCTAATGTATTAGTACTTTGTCAAAATGTATTTGTGCAATTAACTCTTCTGTAAAAGTATTCATGAGACAAGAAAGTAGAAGCGGAGCCTGAGGAGTAGGGTGTGCAGGATGGTTCCTACCCCTTCTGTCTTAGTGAGAGTCGAGCCTCATGGGACCTCTGATCCTTCTTTCGACACATCGTACATATTCTGCCTCCTTTCCTTTGCTACTCACCCATCAGCACTCCGTTACTTCCACTGTAGAAATGTCTCCAAATTTAATCCCACTGTTAGAAAAACATCAATCAGTCCCTACTCCATGTTTCTGAAACAACATACCTATTTCAGTTTTCCCACCAAATCATGCCCACCTTTGTATGCCCATCATCCAGCATAGAGCCCACATAGTCCCCAGTAAATCACTGAATTCATTAATAAGTAATATAATAAATATGAGAGGATTTTGAAAAATCAGAAATGGGATTTACTAAATCTAGATGAGGGAGCCTTTAAAAAATACAGATTCCTAGGCCCCCTCCCTGCTGAGGATTCTCAGTCTTAGTGTCTGGGGTGGGGCCTGGGAATCTGGTTCGAAGTGTGGAAGTTGTCTCCTGGTACCCACAGGAGACAGCCTGGGAGGACAGGTTGGCACTGAGGACTCGGGGGTCTGCAGCAGTAGGGATGTGCGGCTGCCAAGTAGGCGGAGCAGGCAAAGCAGAGCTGTGCTGCGCAGAGGCCGGGCCCAGGCTCCAGGCAAGAGCTGGGGGCAGGAGGGAGCTTATCCGCAAAGGGAGAGACGGGGGATCCAGAGGCAGCAGGTCCAAGAGAAATGAGGAGAGGGGATTAGAAACCCAGATACAGGAATCTGGAAGGAGAAAAGCTGTGCCAGTCCCTGAGCAGATAGAGCAAGGACAATTCCGGGAGTTCCTGGATGTGAATCAGAAGGTGGGAGGAGGAATATGTTAATGTGATTGCAAGTTTATTGTTTTAAGTTGAGGTTTGGTTTAATGAGAAACCACCGCTGCCTGAGACCCCAGCAGCTGTGCTCCTGTAGCGGAGGGGCAGAGAAGGTACACGGGGGAGGGATAATTTCATGTTTCCTTTTCCCAGGCTCCACGGCGTCTTTGGAGTGATGTTCTTCTCTGGACTGGGAAGGCTGGGCCTTAGCTGGGAGGCCAAGCTTTTACCCAGAGGATAGAAAGCTGGGAGCAATCCAGGGCCCTGGGGCTACAGCCAGCTTCGCTGTCTCCCCCATTTTAATTCTGTGCCATAGAATTCAATATATACAGCTGGGAAGCTGCCATGAAATCAGAACATTTTGAGTTTGATACACACACTCCTGTTTGGATAATGAGTAATCATAGGCTTTAGAACTAAAAGGTTGTTCAAAGATTTTCTATACCAAATTCTTCAATTTGCAGATGAGAAAACTGAGATCCCGAAAAATGGTGAGTCATCAAAGGTTACCCCAGCAAATTACTGTCAAAGTTGAATTTATAATTCGTACATCCTAATTCATTGGCCAGGGCCCCTGTTCCCACTATGCTATGCCATCCCCAAGTTAGGAAAAAGGAATGACTCCTGAATGTGTTATTACAGCCTGTATCACGGGTGACTATTAAATAGGTAAGTTAGTTTTCTTAAGCCACACATGGATACGTCTCTTTGTTTTATTGTCGCAATCCACACTAAACTTCAAAGAATCTCCGCCAAAACTGGTAATAATAAAGACACCTGATATTTAAGTTCCTTCCAAAGAGTTCAGAGCAGTTATTTTTATTTCACCAACCATTTATTGAGCACTTACTCTGTGCCAATTTGCTAGGTTCATTGATATTCACTATTGTCGGCTCACAACCGTGCTATGAGCTACCATTATTTTCTGCATTTAACATACAAGGAAATCAAGGTTTAATAACTTGATCAAGGTAACATTTTAATAAATGATGACATTGGGTTCTGGGTCCAACTCTTTCTGACTGCAGGGCCTATGAGCTTTCCTCTACTTACCCCAGCCAGTATATTTCTGTGTGTCTAGGTACGTCTGTGCCTTTAGTTGTTACCTTTACTTATGTTAGCCTACACTTACACCAATGCATATTTGTATCTATAACAGACGATAGAGCTTCTATTTAACATTATTCTGGGTAGATATGTTTCTAGATGCATTTTGTAGGTGAGAAAGTTGAAGCCCAGAGTGGGAAAGTGACTTTAATAAAGGATATTTAAAGTAGCACAGGAGTCTGAGCTCCGTCAATTGTGGGGAATAAGGCCAGGCTTATTAGACCAGGGTAGGAAAGGGATAAATAGCTATTTTTGGCTGCATAGTAGAGAGATCAATAATATTGATGTTGATATTAATTTGGTTGAGTAGTTTTGTTAATTAATACTGATACTAATCTCATTTGTGTAGTGACTTGCCATTTTCAAACCAGCACCCCAGGAACAAGGAAGGTATTTTTACTTCCCTTTAGTGATTGAGAAAACTGACACTTCACAAGGTGGAGGGATTTGCCTGAAGTCGCAGGACCAGGAAAGGCTGGATCCGAGATGCAAGCCCCCTGTGTGCCCCTGCCAAGTCTCCACGTCTGCTTTGGTGCAGCCTTCGCATCTAGCAATGGAACAAGTCCTGCCTGGGACATGGAGCAGCGTGTCTTGATCCAGCGTGAGCTCCTGTGCCCAGATTCCCTGATTTCAAGCAAATCTCTGACCATCTCTTCAGCTCCAGAACCTTATCTGGTATTCAGAGGGAATTTTTCACCAGAAGGTTCTACTTATTCTCTCATGCATTCATTTATGGCTGAGAAAATGAGCTGCTGTTTTCCTTTGCCAAACTCGGGAATAAAAACAAAAAACACACATAATAACCCAGCCTCAGGTTCTGAAGCTGCCAACCACCTGTTAGGAGGACTTCCCACTCCAAGTTCAAAAGGTAGAAGACTGCCGGAAAAAGTGTTTGTTTTGGGAGCCCAGAGGCTGAGATTGCACTTGCGTCACTGGCTGCAAGAGTAGGATCGGGTCCACTGTTTATCATGGCACAGAAACTCAATGCATGGGGCTTCACATCCATATGCTATTTCTGAGCACTAATGTTTACTTTGGGCCTTGCACATCAGCAGCTCATGGTGGGAAAATGCACATCTTTGAGTTATTGCCCTACAGCGGCAGCCTCACGTCTAAACTGCTGGCTGCTTCCCTATTATCTCTCCATAAATCTGGTTCATTTTCTTGTTTTCAATTTTCTCTTAACTGTGCATTCATTATAAGTCATTGTAAAGAGCAAAGAAATAATTTTTTAAATTTCTCCATACTAGGCATCTTGAGGACTGCCTCAGTACATTCTGTAGACAGTATAGATATGTGGAGAAACTAAAAAGGAAAATTTCCTGGAAAATAGAAAAATCAAAATTTCCAGTTATATCATTCAACAGCACCTCCCTCACCCCACCTTTCATAACTCCAATCTTTATCCGTACTCTGTACTACAACTCTGATGTAAGAATTTGGCTCTCTGAAGACAGTGAAAATTTAAAACGCAGCACAGTAGTTAAGAACACGTAACTGATTCAAATCATGGTTCCTCTGGCTGACTGTGTGCTGCTGAGAAGTCACCTGACACTCCATGCCTCATTTTCTCCATCTGTGAAATGGAAATAATAGAACCTATCTCAAAATGTGCTTATATCTGTAAAGCACTTAGAGCAATGCCTGGCCATCTATGTCTGTTTAGCTATGATTAATGTATTTTTGATACATTTAAATTGTGAATAATAGCAATGGTCAAGAGAAATTCAAAGGTTCTTTTCTTTATTTAACAAGTAGATGATGTCTTCCTTCTATATGTCAGGCATTGATATAGGTCCGTTAGGTATAAAGGTAAACAAAGCCAACTTCCTACTTTCATAGAGCTTCTATCCTCCTGGGAGAGTTCATAAACTCCCATATAAACATATATATGTATATGTGTATGTAGGTATATGTGTATTGCATGTATGCATAACTGTGTTTTTATATCTGTATATGTGTGTACATGTATGGGTGTCTTCATATGCACGTGTTTATATATGCATGGATATGGTATTTATGCATGTGTATGCATTACATGTGTATCTGGGATATGTGTGTGTATTTGCATGTATGACATGCATCCATGCATTTATATGTGAATGCATGTGTACATGTATGTATATTGTGCATTTGCATATGTATACATACACCTGTGTATAAGTGTGTTTATATTTTTGTGTGGACTTGTGTGTGTGTCTGATGTACATGTTTGTATTTGTGATTTGTCTGTTTATATATATATGTGTGTATTTTTATATGCATGTGTACATGTGTACATATATGCATATATGTTTGTGTTTGCATGTCTCTGTTTAAATATATGAGAGGACTTCAAATAGTTGGTGGAAAAATGGAATTAAAAAATAAAATAAAAAACATAAACTTTATCCCTCATAATAGAAGCTCCATCAAGGTCAAGATGCTTTTGTAGGCAATGATACCAGCCATTTAGTCCATCCCTAAACAACTGAGGGTCCTGGGAATTTAACCATGTCAATAAAGTCTTTTTTATATTATTAACTGAAGAAAAATGGGGGCCCTTACAGATTTTTTTAAGATCACCATAGCTTCTCAGTGGCTAGATGTCAGCAAAGTTCAGTCCAGAATGGTGACATTTGAAGAAACATACCTTAATGAAGTGAGGAAACATCTCATTGTATAAGAGCAAGGCAGAGGTTAATCCAATCAGAAAATACATTTTGGGCCAGTACTTTGTCTCAGATGTGTGCTGGGCGCTGGGGATACCAGGATGAAGATGACCCAGTCCCTTCTCCAGAGTTGCTCAGTGGCTAGTGGAGAAAGGGGACCTATATTCAGAAAAATTCCAGGACATTCTGCATCTCGCTTTTCTAAGAGCTGAGGAAAGTGTTTCAAGAGCACAGGACACAGCCAGCTCTGCCAGGACAAGTTAGGAAAGCATCACCTAGGAAGTGAAAACTCAGATAAGCATTTCAAGAAGCAGGAATAGAATGTGCAAAAGTCCGGAGATGTGAAAAGGCATGGTTAAATCAAGGAGCATTTCAGTGTGGCAGACTCGCCTCCTGAGTATGCGAGCAGGGAGAGATAGCTGGGAAGAAGACAGAGCCTGTGTAGCACAGTCTGGCTCGGGAGTCAGACTGCCTGGGCTGAAATCCCAGCTCCGCCACTTACTACCAAGTTATTTCTCTGCTCTGTGCCTCAGATTTCCTCTCTATGAGTGGGGATGAGACCATGCCCCCTGGGGTTATTGTATGGATGCCTTCTCCTGACACTTTGAGAGCACTCAACAAGTGTTAGCTACTCCAAGTTGGAAGCTCAAATGTAAAAGACCTTGAATTCTGAGCCGAAGTGATTGGATGCTAAAATTAATTTGAATCAACCCGATCAATTCAAATAGCTTCCTCAGCACTGATTTTGATGTGAAATGTATGTGGAATGTTCTACATCAAGTGTGTGCCTTTGAGAGTGCAGCTATGATTTTTAATACTAATGGACGAAACTCCAAAGAAACAGAGTTGTGAAAGAGATAACCATCTCATTTTAAGCTTAGAACAAAAGTTTACTTAAAGTAGAATTAAGCACGTATTTATTTTGCCAGGCTATGGGGAGAATTCAGAAGTTACCCAGTCCCTGGCAGTGCTTAGCACTTTGCCTTTGCAACAGCAGCTGCCGAGCATGCGGAACCGTGGCTGGACGGGGAGCTGTGTGTTCCCGTTCTCTGCAGTCTGTATTTCACATCACTGTTCTCATCCACCAGGCTGGAGGATGGGCAGTGCCGATTTTCCCTGTCTCATACCCACTCCCATCTCCGCCACTGCCACTGTCTCCCATTGTCTGTTGTGAGAGAAATTTTATCTTTGCTCCTTTCTCTTCACTCTGTTATCTCTTCTCCAGTCTTCAAATCCAAGCAGAAAATGCACAAAGTTTGCTTGTTGTCTTCACTGTAGTCTGAACTGGTGAATATTCTTCCAGAGCCCTATGGGATTCCATGCTCATACTTCTAAACGTTCCCATCTTCATTTTTTGATGATAATGACAGATTATCCCATATAACTTCACTCTGTTCCTATTTTAGTTAGAAATTGCTATTTATCAGAGACAGGGAATGGAAAATATACCAAGGAGCAACAGGAGAAAATAGGTTGTTCAGATTACTTCCAGTCATCCATAGGAAACTGAATTCATAGTAAGGGTAACCAAAAATAAAAGTATTTCTATTTAAACTTAGAATGACTTATAGTTTTTTTAAGAAAAAAAAATCTGATTTCTATCCTTATTTACTTTTTGTAGCGGTTTTCAAACTAGAGTATGCATAGTCACCCAAGGAACTAGTTAGAATGCACATTACCAGGTCCCCACCACCCCCCACCACAGATTCTGACTGGTGGGTTTAACTGGCACCTAAATATCTGCACTGTACCTAACGCCCAAAGGAGCCTAATGGACTTCCCCAGTGGTACCTTAAAAATATAGCAAGAGGACGGCCTAAATCAAGTTCATCACAGTCAAAAGTTGTCTGTATATGATCCAAAAAGGGTAAAGTTGAATCCTGGCTAATTGAAAGACTGCTTTCTTAAATTTTTGTTTCAAAAGCATCTCAATAAAGAGATTTTCCAATCTGTTACACTTACCATGAGCTGGGCACTACCTAAGTGTTTATCTAGACAGCTCTTAATGTGGACGACAAGCTTTATGGCTGTGCACATTCTCACCACCCCTTTAAAGATAGGAAGGAGACTCGCTTAGACTCAGGCAGCTAGTGTGGTGGAATAGAGAGTACTTGGTCTGTCTGACCCCAGCTCTCTCCCTCTTGCCATTATATAGCTTCACACAAGCCACTGTTAACAAAATTAACTGTAGGTGATTTTTTTTTAAATGTTCTAAACCCAAAAGACATGCATTTGCATCAAATACTCAGGTCTAGGGAAAGCTAAAGCTATTAATATTTCTGTTTAAAGAAAATGTGTTAGGCTGTTGATCTGTATTGCTGCAGGTTCCTGGGCTGAATTTAGCCTAGAGAGTTAAAAGTGTACCAGCCTTGTGACTCCCCACTGTGAAACCTTGAGTTGGGAATCTCCCACTAGTATCAATAATATGAGTGAAAACTTCACATGCCTTCTCTAGCCAGATCTCTCACAGCTGAAAGTTGTAAAGGTAAATCCACACAATTGGATTTCGTGAGATATATTAAGTACACCTGAATAATGTGGCTCTTCAAAAGAATTCATATGCTGTCTGCTTTACTGTGGTGCAACATTATTGCCCACCCTACTGCATGCGGCCTAATAATTCTTTCCTTTTGTGCATATCTCTCTCATTACGTGTAACACACAGACAACATTTAAACACCTAAATAGATGATTGCATTACTGTCTCCCCCACTTAGACTATGAGCTTTCTGTGGGTGATAGAATTTGGTCATGTTCATCTGTGTAGTTTTGGGCCCCAGCTCTCAGCTCAATAAATGAATGAATATAGGCATGCATGAATGGGTTGTCATAAACAACATGCTAAACACTAGATTAATTACTGTGGCAAACACAGTTATACAAAGAAACAGAGGCATGTGGAATAAGTTCTATAGAAATTTTTAAGAAGGATAAGTCACTTTTAGTTGAAACAGTAAGGCAAAGAAAAGACAAAGATACTAATATTCATTGAGGGACCTCAGTGTGACAGGAGTGTGCTGGAGAGTCTTCATGTATAATCTTCAAGTCCACTCCAGCAGCTTGCTCAAGGTCACCTAACTGGTAATGACATCCCCCAGATGCCAGCTCCCATGGTCCTTCAGGGCAGCGGGAAGCACGTAGCCTTGGAACAGAATCTGGGATAATAGATGTGTTCTCCCCTGGAAGTGAGGAAATGTAGAGTGTCCTGGATGGAGAGAATAACACAAGTAATAGCACTGAAATGAGGTTGGAAAATGGTAAGCATTTCAATTTGGCTGAAATCTGTGATATCTATAAGGAATTCTTGAAATGTGAGGCTATGAAGATCAAATAGGTGGAGACAGATTGGGAGTCCTTGAGTACCATGTTGAAAAGTCTGTGCTTCCTCTCTCTCACTCCAGGTACTGGAAAGCCATTGAAGGTGGTCTTAAGCAAGATACTCATTCCAAGAAGGGCTTTATTATTAGGTCATTAAATATGAAATATCTGATTCCGAATCAAAAATGCAGTTTATTATATCTCAAACAAGAAGCAGTACAATTAAAATATGTGCCTAAACTATCCACACAGTTTTGTCATCTTAACAGTAGCTTGTTTATTATGCCAGCAGCGAAGAAGACTGGAGAGCGAGTGGTGATGAAATCATGAAAGGCATTTTCCACAGCTTGTTGAGAATTGAATAATTTTCCTTGCAAGAAGTGGTCCAAAACCTGGAAGGAGTGGTAGTCAGTTGGTGCAAGGTCTGGTGAATATAGTGGATGACAGAGAGTTTCCAAGTCCAACCTCTGTAGTTTGAGCAGCATTGTTTGTGCAACATGTGGTTGAGCATTGTCTTGCTTGAGGATTGGCCTGTCTCTGTTGTCCAATCTTGGCTGCTTAATCGCAAGCATCCTCATCATTTTGTCCAATTGGTTGCAGGATACGCTGTAATGGATTGACTGAGTTTCATGAAGCTGTAGTGCATAATATCCGTGCTGGAACACCAAACAGACATCATTAGCTTTTTTTGGATGAATATTCAGTTTTGGACTATGTTTTGACACTTCATCTTTATGCAACCATTGTGCCAAATGTTTGCAATTGTCAAAAACAGTCTATTTTTCATCACACGTAAAATACAATGTAAAAACGGTTCGTCTTTATGTCATGACAACAAAGAAAGACAAACTTCGAGGCCATTTCTCTTCTGACGCTCATTTAATTCATGCGGTACCCATCTATCCAGCTTCTTACCTTGCCCGTTTGTTTCCAATGGTCCAATACTGTTGGAATAGTAATGTCAAACCTTGCTGCTAATTCATGCATAGGTTGAGATGGATTCGTTTCCACTATAGCTTTCAGCTCATCATTATCCACTTTGGTCTCAGGTCGCCCACATGGCTCATTTTTAAGATTAAAATCACCAGGCGGAACTTCTCAAACCATCGATGTACTGCACATTCATTAGCCACATCCTTCCAAAACACTTGGTTGATATTTTGAGCTGTTTGTGCTGCATTGGTTCCATGACAGAACTCATATTCAAAAATAACACGAATTTTTGACTTATCTGTGGTTTCACAAAAATTGCTCTAAAAAAAATTTTGACAGATAATCACAAGCCAAACCATGCGTTTGAAAGACTGAGGATGTATCTTTACAATAAAAATAAAACAAGAAGCTTCAAAGCAATGTCAGAGATATCAACTGTCAAACTCAGTATTTAAGGAAATTGTACATTTCATACTTAATAATGTAACAATAAGGCATATATATAGAAGCTATATTTGAAGAGATAATGACCAACAATTTTCCAAAACTGGTAAAAGAACTCAAGTGAAAAATTAATGCAATTTCATATTAAAAAAAGGATGCAAGAGAAAAATATGATTATGTTAATAGTTGTTTAAAAAGGGCCTTTGATGAAATTCAACACATATCCATGATTTTTGAAAAAAATCTTGACAAGCTAGGAGTAGAAAGGAACTTTCTTATTCTGATTAAGGATATTTGCAAAGAAAAAAAACCTAATGCAAATATCATACTTAATGGTGAAATACTGAAAATGTTCCAGCTCTCATCACTTCCATCCCACAGAGTGTGGCAAGTCAAGAAAAATGAATTGAAAATATAAAGATCAGAAAGAAGAAAACTCATATCATAGATGAGCCCTCATACATATATAGAAAAACAAGAATCCATAGATAAAATATTAAAGTTAGTAATTTAGTAAGTTTCCTATTGCAAAATCTCAATAAAAAATTCAATTTTATGTCTATAAACCAGGAACAACCATTTAGAAAATAAAATTTTTAATTAGCATGATTTACAGTCATATCAAAATATTAAAGTACCTAGAAATAAAAATGTGAAAGACATCAAAGAAAGCTCTAAAACGTTATCGAGAGAAACTAAAGAAGTCATAAATGGAGAGATATGTGATGTCCACTGACTGAAAGACTAAGTATTGTGAATGTAATAGTCCTTCCCAAGTCATTCTATAAATTCAATGCAGTCCAATTCGTAATTCTAACAGATTTGTTCTGGGGGGAATAGAAATTGATAATCATTCTAAAACTTGTATGGAAAGGGCCAAAAATATGGCAATCTTGAAGAACAAAGTTGGGAGGATTTCATACTGCCAGATATTAGAACTTATTATAAAATAATTAACATTGGTGTTGAGGCAAGGACAGATAAATGAATCAGAGGAAAGCAAATTAAGGAGTCCAGAAACAAACACATGTATGGACAGCTAATTTGTGGCAAAGGTGGTTCTGCAGAGCTATGAGGAAAGAATGGCCTTTTCAATGAAATAGTGCTTTGTTAATTGGATATCAATATGGCAAAAATTGAATTTTGGTCCGTATACCATACATAGAAATAAATTCCAAATGGATTATAGACTTAAATATGAAATATAAAATATAAAGCTTCTAAAAGACAAAGATCTTCATGATCTTGGGATAGACAAATATTTCTTAAGTATACATCTCTGTAAGTTTAAAAATTACAAATCCAGGCAAATACTGTGGTCTAGACATCTGAATAATGGTTATCTTTGGTGGGGCATGATTTTTTGAAATGGCATGAAGGGGTTTATTTCTTGATCTGGATAGGTATGTTTGCTTTGTGAGAATTCACT
This sequence comes from Avahi laniger, assembly GCA_963575035.1. Classification (NCBI taxonomy): domain Eukaryota; kingdom Metazoa; phylum Chordata; class Mammalia; order Primates; family Indriidae; genus Avahi; species Avahi laniger. The sequence goes on from CAUYSK010062981.1 coordinate 13,100, forward strand.
AACCTATATACTTAAAATTTGTAGCTTTTTAGTGCAGGTTATACTTCACTGATAAAGTTTATTAAAAATATCAAAAGCACCATGCAGCCCTGAGCTAGATGCTAGGAATGCAGACATGAGTATGATATAATCTGGCCATGAAAAGTGGAGGGGAGGAGATGAGTGGTTTAAAAGGCAATCAGAGAAGGAGTATGAACGGGTGAAGTCAGCACAAAGGAGCAACTCCTAACTTAACACACTCACGGGCCTGCATTAGGGGCTTCATAAATGTTAGTTTCTGCTCCCACCTTGTTATACCGATAAGCATGAGTCATCAAGAAAAGGGAGAACTTGTGTTCAGAGTCCTCTTTTTCAGAGTCCATGTTAGTGATAAAGATGGGAAGTTATTTTTCTTTGTTGGTATTTTAACAGTGAGCTTCCCTTAAACAATGGGAAAACTTCCAACCTATTCTGTTGAAATTAATCAGTGATTGCTTTCTCTGCAGAATATTAACACAGAAAGTTTGTCTTGTACATATAACCAGGGACTCTGAGCTCCATCCATCTTTGCTTTGGGCCACACAGCCTTATAGAAAGAGGATGGAAGGAAGGACAAGGAAGGAACACCTGCCGGCCCGCCAGAATTTAGGCTGCAGGTTGACAAGCAGATGGCAGGATGGGGTGGGGGAGACGTGGATGATGAAAAGGACCAGCTACCTTGAGGGGACAGTGCCCACTGGCAGCACAGCGGGTGCTGCCAGGCCAACACAGAGCAGGAAGTCCCGGTGACTGGTAGCTTCTCTGCTCTGGTTGCTGCCTCTGGCCCATGCTGGAGGAGGCCTGGGGAGTCATTCCTCTGAAGAGCTCACCAGGAAGCGGGACTAACATGGACACATTCTGGGTTTGCCTAGAGGTGCTTTGAGTCGGTGGATTGAGTGTTATTTCAAAAATCATTTAAAAATTCTTACTTTTGAAATAAGAATTTAGAAGGAGAAAGAGCAGAAGAGGTGTAAAAAATAATATAGAAATCAAACATATATTCCAACAGAAATGTGTAACTGTGCGTACCAAAAAAAGAACATGTACGAGAATACATGTAACACTATTCCAGCAGCCTAATGGTTAGAAAAAAAGCATTACTTCTGGAGTGAGACTACCTGAATTCATATTCTGTGCCATTACCTACTCTCTTTGTGATTGTGGGTCACTTACTTAATATGCTGCGTCTAAATTTTTCATCTCCAAAATGGGCATCATAATAAAAGTTGTGAGGATTAAATAAGTTAATTTACCTAAAGCACTTGGAATAGTACCTGGCGATGACGATGATAATGATGATGGTCAGAAGAGCTAAGGTATTTTTGCTGCAGGACTGGGAGTCAGTGGCCACAGCAAGGTGGCCGAGAGCCCTCTGATCTTAAGGGTAGAGGAAAGAGGGCCTCTGTAAAACCTTCTTGGGCCCGCACTGTGGGAATTACTTCCTCCTGCTGAAATACTTGTTTGTGCTTCTGTTGTAGCCATTATCAGTCTGCCTCTGCCATGTCCCTGGCTCCCCAGGAGATTGTAAGCTCCTTGTGGACAGCGATTATGTTTTTTCAAGTACATTTCCCCTGCAGTGCTGAGCACTGTGCTTAACATGGAGTCATGCTCAGTAAATGTTTATTGAATCCTACTGGACAGAGAAGGGAGAGAATATTTATCAGGGCTGAACGTGTGATAGCACTGTTCTTTCAACACTAGATTGTATTTCTACACTTTTAGTTTCAAATCAAAGTTTCCCTTTTACTGATGAGATATCAGAGGCTCATGGAACTCAGCTCATTTGCCCAAGGTCACGGGATAAGTGGTAGTGTGTGACAATGTCTCGCTCAAAGCCAGTGAGTGCCCTTGCTGGCAGGCACTCATTCCCAGGATGTGTGCAGAGAAAGGGAGCAAAGCCTGGCTGAGGCTGCTGCCCCAGGGAGGTGGGCAGGTGTCAAGGGCAGGTGCAGAGGCAGAGGGGAGGCCTGAATCTTGATCCTGCTAAAGCAGAGATGTCGTTTCAACTGCAGGTTTTGAAAAATGCCAGTGTATTCCTCGTGGGGTTTTCTGTGGTTCACTTTTGCCCTCATCATCCACGCCATTTGTTTACCTAAGCTGTTCCTCTCTTTGAAGCCACATCAGCCACATGTCATTCATTGTGTTACAATCCCGGGCCCTTTATCTTGCACAGGATTTTGTTTTGTTTTGTTTGGGATTTTCTCTCCAGCTGCTCCGCATATCACTTAATTCTCTGAGCTCTCTGGCCTGACTCTTATCCTCTGGTGGGGGTCACCTTACATTCCCACCCCCAGTCTCCCGGGAATGGCAGTGGCAGAGGAGGGAGTAGAATCGGGATCTGGCTTGGGGATCTTTTTTTTTTTTGTCTCCTTATTGTCTGAAGCGAGGGTGGATGAAACAATCTAGGTGCGGTAGAGCCCTGTGACCCTCCCCAGGGGAAATCCTAGCCTTATAGAAACTTGGCCTGGTTTTGGCTCTCAGAGTGAATTCCAAGCTTTGAAAAATCTGTCAATGTTCAACTCAGCCCAGCGAAACCTCTAGAAGTTTTTGATGGCACCGAGACTCATACCAAGGGAGGAGGTGCTGAGCTTGGCATCAGAGGTTGGGGCCAGAGGAGAGCTAGCCCGCTAATTAAGATCTTTGTTGCTGAGATTTCCGACCTCTTCCCTTAGTTCAAATGTCACAAATACCCCGTCACTTCCCATCTCCCTCCTTCTGTTTTCCTGAAGCATCTGGAAGCACTGGTTCCCTCTGTGCCTTTGAGGAGATTATCTGGGCTACTGATTCCCTTCTCCACCTTCAAGGAACTTTCAGATAATTTTGTAAATGAGACCATTAGTCTAGGAGCAAGAGAAAGTTGCTGAAGGAAACCGAGTTCTCCTTTCCCTCAGAAGAAAGTGGACCCTAACATTTATTTGGCAGTTCCTCTACTCCAGGCACAAGGCTCCTTGCCCTGCACATCGGGTGAATAGCTGTTCCAGGGCTGAGGGGGATTCCTGGGACATTGGACTTAACAAAGTGCAGGGGAGGAGAAATATCTTTTCCTCTACCCATCTTAGGTTCTTAGCGGAGGCCCTTTTAACAAAAGATTCATTAGCAAGAGAAAAGCATACAAATGTATTTAATATGTTTTATGTGACATGGGAGCCTTCATAAGGAATCGAAGACCTGAAGAAACAGATAAACCTGAAATAATTTTTTGTTAAGTTTGATGAAGAGTGGACAGATGTGGAGAAATATGATAGGGCAAAAAGGGCATGATCTAATGGTTATAAACTAGGGGACATGTAGCAAGGTCTGTTCATTCGGATTCATGGCTATGATCCTTCGTCTTCAGAGATAAGAATGTTCCTTTCCTTAGAGTTCAAGGAGGGCCCCTCTCACATGAGGGTCTTGGGACCTGCTTTAGGAAAAGGTTTAATGACCTGCTTCAAGGAAGAAGGGTCGGGGGGAAGATGAGAGTGATCCTCCTGCTTCTGTGGTTTTCTCAAATGCCTTCAGCTTAAAATATTCAATATGCTAACATGCCATATTTTGGGGTAGCATGTCCTGAACCCCAAAAAGTGCTAATACCAGGAATAATGACCCTGTAAAGCAGATGCCATTATTCTCACCTTGCAACTGAGAAAACCGAGGCTGGTAGAAGCAAGGTAGCTTATCAAAGGTTGCAGAGCAAACTGCTGGTAACCCTAGGAATCAAATATAGATCTGTCTGATTTCAGACACAGAGCTTTATGCCAACCAAGTTCTTTAGAAATCATAGTTTCATCTCCTTCAGGTGATGGAGCCCAGCAACTTTGCATCATCTGGCTATTTCTCTCTCCTGCACATTTGTGTCACTGTCTCTTTTGTCTCAAGGGTACCTGAAATGCCTGTCCTTCTATGCCCCTTCCCTGATGGTTGACCCGCCTCGGCCCCACTTGTCTCAGGAGCCCCTGACCATCCAGGACAGGTCAGGGCCAGGGCCACACGCTTCCATTAGACTTACTCAGATCCGAGTCTCTTGTTCATACTATCTTATACATGTCTGCCTGTGTATCTTCCCACTCCTACTAGACTGGGATCTTATAGAACAAAAGGAAACAACTTTGATCTTCCGATTTCTAGCACCTGACATAGTGCCTGGCTTATAATTGGGAATCATTAAATAGCTTCTGAATTACTCAATTAATTTATAAAATATCAGAAGGCAACTGCATGATTTAGAGTCACAGTTTTAGATCTATTTAAGGACTTATTCCATAAGATACATTTTTGGTACTTAGGCCCATTTTCTTGAATTTTTTCTTTTCTTTTTTTTTTTTTACAAAGTAAGTAATTTTTGTGCATTATCTTGGCTGTTTGGATTGGATTTCAACCTGACACTTTACCGTGCCTAATGTCTGTGGGGGAAAAATTGTCTTTTTATGAAGTCATAGCTGACAGTGTTCAAGTAATGTAGAGGCCGTTTTGAGGTTAGGAAGAAAGGAATTTTCTGAAATCAGGTTTTTGCTTTGTCTTCACTGTGGATTTTGCTAGTATTCCGTAAGTCTCAGATTTCTAAGCTATTACATATTAGCCTACCTTTGAGATTTGATCTTTCTGGGTAGAAAGGAGAAACAGAGGAATGAGACCCGATTATCTGAGAGTCTGTCCTTTGTTCTCTGCCTCTGCCCCCAGTAGCTCGTATTGGTTTCTGGTGGGTGCAAGTCATGGGAGAGTGTGGCACAGAGGCAGACAGGATGAATGCCATCGTAAGTTCGATTGTAGTGCAAATGGTGCTACCTGTAGTTGTGGCTTTGGGGATATACAGCTTTGGGTTTTATGCTCAATAATGTTTAAAGTATTACCCTGGATTATTCCTGCTACCCGGTACCTCATTTTCCCTATTCCCCTGGTCTCCCCATTGTTCCGTCGTCAGTTGTATGCTCAAGGACAGAAAACAGATGTTCCAGTCAATCTCAGCAGACCCAGATAACTCTGGCAAAGCACACACCATGCTGAAGGCGAGTGAAGTGTCATGCCAAGCCTTGCTGTTAACGCTGAAAGTTGTCAGTAGCAACAAGAATTATAATGAAAACATGTTGAGTAAACTCGTCCTGGGCATTGTTCTACTCATTAATCTTCACAATAGCCCTCTATGCTACTATCATCATTCCAATTTTACAGATCAGGAAACTGAGGCACAGGACAGTTAAGGGATTTGGCCAAGTTGCTGGACTTTAAATCAGTCAGTCTCATCACAGAGCCCTCGCTCTAAATGGTTATGCCCTAACTAGATCAGATATCTAATAAATGTCTGCTAGATACATCTCATTCAGGCAGAGACCTTCCCTAATATTTTTCTGGCTCTGTGGAAGTTGGGAGAGTGGGGGAGCAGGTGGTGACAGTGTCAGGGTATATAACTTTTCTTTCGTGTCAACTTAAAATATACGATTTTTTTTTAAAGATAGACCTACTTTAGGATTTACATTGGGTGAATTCTAGACCACATTTTTTCAAAGTCAAGGTGATGCTTCATCAAACACTAGGATTAAAGAAATCTTTTCAGCTGTTTTGCTCCCCTTCATTTGTTAGGCTTGAGGTTAACCCTTCGGGCTTGCTTTAGTGAAATTCTGAGAGAGATCTGAGTTAGCTATGCCGAATACCTAGGGAATACACACAGTTCTTCCAAGTAGTTGAAAAGAAAGGAACTAGTTTCTGTAGGCTCCATGAAATAATGTAGGGCAGGGTAAAGTCAGAGTCAGGTAGATCTGGGTATGACACATCCCACGCCACCTCAGCAGTGTGGGACCTGGGACAAGTTGGTAGAACTTTAGTCTCATTTTCCCTATTTGTAAAACAGTGTGATAGTAACTACCTCACAAAATCATTGCAGGAATCAAATATGGTTAACATTTGCACAGTGTCAAGCACAAAGCAACCTCTTGGAAACTTTAGTCTTTACCAGTGATTTTTGACAAGGTATGTTGTAAAGCTCTAATAATTTTGTTATTACCCATGAGTTGTTGCTCAAAACTTTTCAGTAATTTTCACCTTTATTCTCATTAAAGACACAGAGCATTTGCCCAGGATTAAATGCACTGCTGTATCTAGAAAAGGTCCTATGCTTTATCTACTAGTATATGTCTTGTGCCACACACTTTCATTCATTCATTCAACAATAACAACAACAAAAATTAGCCACTGCAGTGTGGAGACTTGCCCTGGCTTCTGTTTGCTCATAGTCTAGTAGAGAGAGTGGTTTGTGTACTCTATGAAAACACATAAATTACTGATACAATGATAGAATCTGTACAGTGTCAGGAGTGGGGGCAAAGGAAGGAGGCCTGGCTGGTTCTGCAGGGCTGGGCTGCTTGGGGAATGGGGAGGCGTGGTCGGGAAGGGCTTCTTATGTGTCTGTTCTACAGCTGTATCTTCAGAATGGAGTCCGTGTTCCCCAGGCAGATTGTTGGGGGTGAGGTGCATTGGTGGAAAAGATAACTTAGGCAGAGGGAGCAGCATGAGCAGATGCTCAGGGGCATGGACCAGCAAGGCGTATTCAGGAATAAATAGAAAAGGCCCCACGTGGAGTCCTGCTAGTGCCAGGTACCTCTGTAGGTCCTTGATGGAATAGCTCCCATTTATTGAGTACTACTGTTTTCTACCTACATCTCACTTAATCCCGACAGCAATTTTGTAGGTAAGTAGTATCCAAATTTTTCAAATATGGAAACTAAGCTTCTAAGAGATCAAGCGCATGTAAGTAAGCATAAGTCTGAAGAAACAGATAAAATAATAATAATAACAGTGATAACAATAACAAAAATAATAAAAACGACAAAGGTTCATATGCTGCTAGGCATGTTCTGACTGCAACATGCAATACAGTGTCTACTAGTTTATAAAATTAATTAAAATTGAATAAAATGGAAAATTCAGCCCTCCATTGTACTAGCCACATTTCCAGCGCTCAGTTGCCACATGTGGCTGGTGTTCACTGTATTGGACAGTGTAAATTAGAGCATCCCCATCATCACACACTGTTCTTTTGTTGGGCAGCACTGGTCTAAGCACTTTACATATATTGACGTAGCTAATTCTTATAATAATCCTGTGAGGAAGATACTGTTTTTTAAACTGTACAGATGTGGAAATCGAGGCATAAAAGATAAGAAACTAAACCAAAATCACACAATGAATGAGTCCTTATTTTTAAGCACTCTGCTATAATACTAACCCAATATATTTATGTTCTGTATAATGTAAAAGGATATTAGTGAAAATAATAGAATTCAGTGTCTGCTTGTATATAGACTAGCGTTAGGTCCTCTGCAGATAATAGGTCTTTGATGTGATTCCTGCCCATCCAGGAGCTTGCAGTTGGCACAGGCTTTGCATACACGAGGCTGGTCGTCTCTAGAGAGCCTCCTCCCTGGGCGGTCCACACACCACTCAGCCAGCTCTGTCAGGTGACCATTTGATGGAGTTTTTTCCTTCAAATTCAGAATTAAGACTCTCAAGATGATACAGTCTTAAGTGATGTTCAAAACCCTTCCTATCCTTTCTTTGTTTCCCCTTCAGAGAAGGTGTCTGAGGTTGTTGTTTCAAGAGAATCCTTTTCAGTATGCCAACACATCAGATTAGGAGACAGGAAATCCTTGTGTGAGCCCAATTTCTTCCTCTAAGTAGCTAAATAAACATGACTACATTGCTTTACCTCTCTGAAATTCAGTTTCTTCAACTATGAACTGGAAATAAAGTTCACATATCATGGTATGTTCTAGAGACTAAATGAAGGGTGCAGTTTTTGAGGATACTTTTCCAAGCTATAAAATACTTCATATAGCTGTGAAGTGGAACATAATTATAACACAAATGCTCGAACTTGGGATGTTTTCCTTCTGTAAAACCCTTTAAAGTTTTCAAAACAGCTGTAGCTTGATGAATTATAGGGTACCATACTCTTAATCATAACATTTGCAAAGTCTCTTTTTTTCTTTTATATAAATATAATAGGTACTCAATAAATGTTTGGTTGGAAGGATGGTTGTCAGGACAGATGGGGGAGAAGAAGAGAGACAGCACATAGAGTAATTAAAACAGCTGTTTGTGAAGTTTTAAATTTTCCTTTTTTAATTTTGTGTTTAAACATACTGTTGGATGTGAACTATATGTGTATGTTGAGGGGTGGGAGTATTAAATAAGAGGCCCAGAAGTGATTCATTGAATCAGTAAGCTTGTTTTTCTGCTATTGGTTTTCTCATTCAACAAAAATTTATTGAGCAACTACCATCAGCTGGGCCTTGTGCAAGTTGCAGGGAAAGCACATTTTTTTTTTTTTTTTGACGTCTGTTTCTTCAGCTGCTAATTTTGCCCCTTAAGCATTCTGAGGATTTCAGAATAAACTTGACACTTTTATAGTCATGTGAGGGACTCCAGCAGTATTGAGGGCTGCACTTGTCAAAGTCTCGTCTTGTGAATTGTTTCCTGATATACATGCGCAGTCCGCGACTCCTCTACGGATTGTGAAATGTGTTTCTTCAGAAAGAACTAAGCTCCTCCCACCCTTTCTTGCTTTCCTCTGTTTGTCTTTGGACCTCTTTTCTCAGGGACAGCCCATCAAAGCTCTGGATGGCCAAAGGAAAAATGAGATATGCCCACTCTCATGCATGTGGTCTCACAGTGAGCATCAGGTATGCACTGCTGATCATCAGGTAGACATGAGGCAGAGTGTAGGAAACCTCTCTTGAGGGGAAACCAGGCAAGACCTGCCTCTCACCGGTGCTGTGCAAGCCTGGCTGGCGGTTATCGAAGTCTCCTTGGGACCTGAGAGCCTTGGGAGGGCCTTTTTTTTGCCCTCATGTTTCCAAGCAAAGAGGCACCTTACCTAGTATTGTAGAAAAAGCACTGTGTATATTTTATACGGAGAATGGCTAAGGAAGGACCTCCATTTGCAATCCATTTCTCTCATTGTGGAGATGAGGGAACTTGTTCAAACTTTTAGGTCATTTATGGCAGAATCAAGGCTAAACCTTAGATTTTCTAACTCTTAGTCCATGGCTCCCACTATATTTCATAGTGAACTGACACTTCCAGTATGTTTTCTTTATATAAGACAATTATAATATCATAAAGGGCGGAAAATATAGAAAGAACATGGGTTTGGGAGTCAGACAGAACAAGGTTGCATCCTGGCACTGCTTCTTAAATCCCTGTGACCTTGAGCAAGTTACCTGAACACTCTGATCCTTTGTTTCCTTGTGTATTGAAGGGAAGAAAGAATATTTATCTTTTATGGATGTTGCAAAGATGAAATGAACGAATATTTAAAGAGCTTAGCACAGTACCCATCCTATCTCAGATGTCTGATATGTTTGTTGGAAAGGAAGAAAGAATACAGTTGTCTCTGGAGTTCAGATGATGGTAGTGATGGTGAAGGTGATGGTGGCGGTGATGGTGGTGACAGAGCTACCATTTATCAAACATCTGTTTTTAAACATTTCCTCCATATCAGAGTGATTTTATGGTGTTGTCATTTTTCTCATTTCATAGCAGGTCCTTCTGTCTCCAAGTTCCATTCTTTTCTCATTATATCATACTAGGTCTCAGGTTTTAAACCTAGATAGATCAACAACGAATCTGCTAAACAGAGAAGAAACAAAGAAACATTTCCTACAAATTTCTTTTTCCCTGTTTTAAAGCCCCTTTCAGGATTGAATGACTCTGTAAGATGAACTTTTCTTGTACTTTATATGTGAGGAACCAATAAATATGGAATTTCTTGAATTTATTTATAAGACTGTGGACCAGGAGTAGCCAACTCCTTTTCTGTCAAGAATCTCAGGATCAATGTATTTAAGACCCAATACTTCGAGATGTACAGATAACATTGACTGCCTGGCTCATGGGTTTTTATCTTGGAGAAAAACCTGTGAGTCTTAGAGGTTAAGAACCAGCACTTTGCAATCAGATTATCTGAATTTGAATCACAGGCCTGCTCCTTGCAAGCTGTGTGACCCTGTTGGCATTACTACTCGCTTCTAATCTTCGATTTCCTTACCTGCAAAATGAGGATAATAATAGTACTAATCACGTTAGGTTGTTATAAAAATTAAATGAGACATGTATAGGGAGAGAGCACGCAAGAAGAGCTCAGTTAAAATTAGCTCACATCTAGGGTTTATTCCTGTACGAAAGCCTTTGTGCCTTGAATAGGGAACTGTATCACCCAGGGTTCCACCCAGCAAAACATAAACCTCTGTAGGTATTTAAAAATGAGGGACTTCGACACACAAAAATGGTGGCCCAGATGATGGAGGAGCTGGCTATGTTCCCTGTGAAGCAAGCCAGAGATCAACAAAATGGAAGCTGCTACCACCCCCTAGGTGGAGGGACAAAGGAGACAGGTGATATCCCCGTAGTCGGAAGGCAGTAGACACCAGCAGATGCTGGGGCCGTGGCAGCCCTGTCAGCAGAGGCAAGGTTGTAGAGAGGAAGCAGCTGCTACCAGAGATGCTTCCTGGGGTGGGGAGGAGGAGGAGAGATGCTGTGGCCTCCAGCCCTAAGATCTCCTGGCAAGACCAGACTTAGCTGACTTGGAGTCTGGAAACTGCAGTCTGCAGGGGCAGCCCCACAGGACTGAGCAGAGCAGGGACTCGATCCGAAAACACAGAGGCCAAGGACTCTTGCAGGCTCAAGTCTCAGGCTTCTGTTGCCTGGTTGCTGGGCTCTGACTACTGCAGTAAGCCACACAGAAAATTTGGAAGAGTCTTACTTCCCCCTGCTGCTGGGCCTCCGAACAATTGCAGAGTTTCACAAGTTGCTGTGCCCCAGAAGGTGGAATTTGGAAAAAGCAATGGAAAACCCTAGAAAGCTGTTGGAAAAACCTAGAACGTTGTAAGAAGCCTGGCTGTGGCCTCTTTCCCACATTCTAGAAAATCCTGCAGCTCAGCAGCCAGTGCCTTCAATGTCTGGGGAAACCTGCCTGAGCCTCTGTGGGTCTGTTAGCTGCCCTTGTGTCCCCTGTGGTTCCTCCTGTCCTATACTGATCCCCCTACACTGAAATGCTCCATTTTTTAGGGTTCTCCCTTCCTGCTACCAGGCTGTGACCACCCTGGGAGCTGGAACTTGTCTTCCTTATCCTTGCATCCCCAAGCATTCATACTCTCACTTCCTGCCGCAAGTTAGCAACTGTGGTAGCTTCTGAGCTGCTAAGCCTGTGGGTAAGATAGCATCAGCTCCTCGCAGCTTTTATCATAGAAGGGGAAGCAGACGACATGTGATGTTGCAAAATTACCAGTATTTTTTGTGCCAGAGAAGTCCAGTGCATGAGACCATTTGACAGCTCTTTCTGAGGAAGAAACATTTGAGTCAGGAATAAATAGGAGTTGGCCCGGCAGAGAGGTTGAGGAATGGCATTCCAGGCAGAGGGAACAGCAGATGCAAAGGTCTCGAGGTGGGAAGAGCATCAGGTATTGGAGATGGAACGCAGAAGGGGCATTGCCCTGGAGCTGGAGAGATCAGCAGGAGCGGTTCTCTCCTGCGTCCCAGTCTCTGCGCCCTGCTCAAGCACTTTCCACCTGCCGCCTCCTGTTATAGTTCTACGTGTTTGCAGCTCCCACATCCTACCTGGGATATTGTACATAGAAAGTGCTTGTTGGGTATTTGAATAAATGAGGGTCAACTTCAAGCTCTAAACAGTCTTCGTAGCTCCGTGATCACTTTTCTAATTTCACTTGCCCAGCAAGTGTTGAGGAATACAATCTGTGTGCAGAAGCCAGCGTTTCTACCATTAATGAGAAACTCTGCCATGCGGCATTCTGTTACAGGAACTGACTCTCAGTCACCCTTTCCTCCACAGTTGGAGTTCTGTAGTAAGTAGTAGTAACGATGGTGACCTAGAGATGCCAAAAAGATTCAGTCATCAAGCAGTTCCTTTGCTTTTGCTGTCTTCGAGATTGAGATGTGACGTGTTAAACCAGATTCCATGCGGCTCTGCTCCTTGCTAGCAGCGTGGTTGGGCAAGTCACTTAACCTCTGCAGACCTTAGTTTCTCCTCTGACGTCTGTGGCATTAATAACGTCTCCTCAATAGTGTTAATATAAAATGAGACCATCCATGTAAGTAGTATAGTGCCTGGTATTTAGTAAGCTACAAAATAATTGATAGCTGCTGCTTTTATTATGAAATCACAGTTGCTATTGTTATTTCAATGTTGGTTGCCATACATTGACCAGAATAAAGCAAAAACAGAACAGGTTTTCTAGTTTTCCCAGGACAGGCAAGTAGGCTCTTTAAGTTTCCATTTGAGACATGGGACTCTTCTTCCATGTTGTTTGGCTATTAAAAAAAAATTATGTTTGTTTTTAGCTTTCCGTCCTTTTTTTTTTTATTTTTTAAAGAGGATTTTGTTTTGTTTTCCTTTATTACAGGAGTGATTGGGGCAGATGTGAGAGGACATGGCCTCGTCTGTGAGGGACAGCCAGTGACGTCACGGCTGGCTGTCATCTGTGGAACATCTTCTTGTCACATGGGGGTGAGTTCGCCCCACGCAAGGGGTGAGCTGCTGACTCCTTCACCCCCTGCACTTCCTCTCTTCCCTGTCTGCCTCCTCTACTCTGTTGAGCAGAAGCCCAGCCCTCCCTCCAGTAGCCTTGCTTGCATTTGTTGGATCTTTTTCCAGGGGCCAAATTCTTAAAAAGTGTGGAAAGGGTCGAGTCTGCCTTTGACCTCACTCTGGCCAGAGTTCCCAGGCTTGAGGGGTGAGATCAGTTGGATCCAAAGATGGCAAAGCCTAGTGCTCCCAACCTGGTTTGTGCCTAATGGGTAGCTGGGTCTTTTCTGCAAAGGGGTGTCTGTTTTCCTTGACCGCTGAATTCTCTCTCAATCAATATAAATCCATCTCCCTGGGAGCATCCCGATGATCTATAGAATTAGGCTGCATATCATGACTTCAAAAGAACACTGATAAGCAATTTTCACTTTGTTAATTTTTTTCCATGAATTAGTGGAAAGGCTTTCTCCAAGATTGCAGTTAAAATTTAGTGCCTGCCCTAAAATTTATATCTTCTTTAAATGCATGAGTCTGAAAGCATTCCATTCCGATAAGTACCCATTTCCACCATATTTTTATTTAAAAGTCATTACTCTGTTAAACTTAGATCGACGACTCCTTGGATTTTTCCCAGATGAGTAAAATAGAGGGGAGAGTGAGGGAGGAGTGAGGAGATGAGCAGAGATTAGAGTGGGATACAGCCCAGGGCAGAATCCTCTATGAAGGAAATGATGTGCAATGTGAAACCATGTAGTAACTGCAGGGACCATTGAGCCTTTTGTACCAGTAGATATTTTGGTTGAGTAAATATTAATATATTTACTTATTTACTGATTCCTGCTCTTGTGTCCAGGCAATGCTAAATCCCTGGGATATAATGATGATATAGGCCCTCCATTGATAAGATAGAGTTATAACAGATATTATAGTATATTATAATAGGCCCCACAATATAAATTCAAATTGAACTCCTGATACTGAGCATGTGTTATGTGCCGGACATTGCGTGAGGTGTTCTCACACACGACATCCCATCTTGTAGAGAGGGTGGAGTCAGCCCAATGGGTTTCCAATCCTGCTTCCTCTACTCACTAAGTATGGGCCCTTGGGCAAGGTACTTAAACTCTCTGGGCCTCAAATGCCTCCCCTGCAAAATGTGGAGAGTGATAGCACCTGTGCTGTGAGGGTTAAATGAGGAGATACAAAGTGTTTCAGGATGGCGGCACAAGGGTTCGCTAGCACGGTTGTGGAGCAGAAAGGAGACTGCTTGGGAGGGCCCAGGGCTGGAGAAGTCTTCGCGATGTGACATTTGTGCTAGACTTGAAGGAAATAGATTTTCTTTTGTTTGTTTCTCTGGGCGCTGGGCAAAGACTTAAATGGAACTTGTCTAGGTTGAAAAGTCGCAGCACATGTCTTCTGCTCAGCAGCCCTGCTCTAAGGCTTAGCTGTCACGGAAGGGGGAGATCTGCAGAGCCTGAGGCCTCGTTAAGTGGGAGGTGCCCAAACAGGGAGCCAGCCAGCCTTGGTTTTCCTTGACTTGTTAGCGTGTCTTCACTGAATACTGATTTAAACCTATTCAAATCATCTCTGATTTTCACAGGGACATATCTAATCTGGCTTCTCCTGTGAAGTCTGAATTTCAGGCATTTTTATCCCACTCATTTAAGATATCTGAGTAGAAGCGAATCTAAATCAATGTGAGTGACTCTGTGCTGCCCTGCTTCTCAGTCTCACTGTCTCTTAATGGGGACAATACTGGCTTTTCCTACCATATCCATTTTACAAATTAGGAAACTAAGGCATAGAAAAGTCTAGGAATTTTCCCAAGTTCACAAAGATATGAAAGTTCTGGAGCAAAGAGTTCCAATCTAGCTCTGATTCCAAAGCTCATACTTGTTAATGCCTTGCCATATTGTGCATAACTATAACGTACCCAGAGAGAAATGGAGAGAGCATGGGCTTTTGCATCATGCAGAGGCAGGTTTGAACATCTGCTCTTGCACTTTTTGGCCCTGTAACCTGAGTGAGCTACTTAACTTCTCTGAGCCTCAGATTCTTCATCCATCAAATTAGGGGTAATAATGCCCGTCTTGCAGAGTCGTTGGGTAACGTGCATTACGTATGTATTAACTAGCACACAGAAAACACTCAGAAGTGGTGGGGATTCTTATCAAACTTTCCTAGTGATGGAAATGGCTCACATGAAGCAATTGTTTGGACTTTAAGGAGTTTGATGGGCAGCTGCAGTTGGTTGCCATGAATGAGGGCCAGAAAATGCCCGTTTATTATGGTCACGTTGTGCTGGAAATAAAGTCCCCCCACCCCTGCTTTGTACTTGGGAGTGGGAAGGGACCTTCTGGGCCAAGGGGATTAATCATCGGCTTTAATGTTATGTCATGAGGGCGAGACTGTGGGCATGCTGGCATTGGCAAGTGCCTTTGATCTCACTCAGGTGCTGGGAGCCCAGCAACAATAACACCTTTGTGAGGTCCAGGAGAGGTGCAGGTCTGAGGAAACACTCTCAGGGAAATTCAAGGACCCCCTTTGTTGTGGTTCTGGCAAATAAAACCACCACTGTCAGGAAAAAATCACCGAACAGAACACAGGGACCAAAGTGGGCTGTGGACTTTTCAAAAAGTGATTTTCCACATGGCCTAAAGGATTCTTTTTCTTCCTGTCTGCTCACTCACTTCTCATGTTTCCCATTCAGTACGTTAATTGGGACAGAATTCCCGGGAACATTTTGTGCTTGATCCAGGTTGACTCTTCCTAGATCACTCAAAAAAAGTGAATGAATGAATGACCAAGTCAGTGAATATTGGTAAATACTTAGAAGCCTCCTACCTTGGGGTTCCTGTTACTTTCAGGAATCTGGAGAAAATGGCTGAGGTTGAACATAAGATGTACTAATAAGGCCTTTGATATTTTAGAAGATACAAGTGTGGGCTACACATTTATCTTCTTTGTGGATGATTTAATTAACAAGGAAAAGAAAGGCTGTTCTTTTTTTAACTCCTTGAAAACAGAGCTGCTTGTTCAGAGGTAATTACTACCAAGTCCCAAAACGCCAGGTAATGCACAGCAGGGGTTAGCCAGAAGTTGAAAAGTCACAGGGGAGCTGGAGCTGATCCTTGCCATTGCTCCTGCACACCTTTTCTTGAGCTGTCTAGCTGGTTGCAGCGTGGCAACTTGTCTTCCGGTGAGCATCTCAGTTAGGGAGAGGACCCTGGGGAGTTGAGGTCAGGAGGAGTGTTAAGGAGGTAAGGTTTGATGAGAGCTGGGAAACACATCTGCACCTTAAATTGCTCAGAACTGAAGTTTTCTCAGTGGAAAATGAACATGGAAATGGTGGTTCTCTATCACTGAGTAGATGTGGAGTCTCAAAGACACGGGCTCCGATGCTGGCCTTACCACTTACTATGTGCATTTAGGTAAGATACTTCATCTTTCAGTGCCTCAGTTTTTCCATCTGTTAAATGTAAGCAATACTATTTCCCCACAAAACTGTGTTCAGGATTAAATTAGGTCATCTTTGTCAATAGCTTGATACAGTATTGTTATTTAAAAAAAAAATGATTCCTTAAGGCTAGAAGAATCCATATGGTTATGGGTTAGAACTAGAGACATCAGTATGAACTCATGTGAAGCTTAACATGGATTCAGGTGGATACATGTAGAAATAGTTATGGATACGTGTACATTTAAAAGTTAGTAAACATATATGTATTTCCTAGCTTTGTCAGCTGAGATGGCCTAGAAACAAGGACATCCCAGGAGCTAGTTGTTACAAGCACATTTAATGCTCAGATCTTAATTTCTAATATTATTATGCAATAAAAAGAACCAGGACTTCTCGGATAAATGGTTGATTTTAAGATTGGAGCAGGAAATACTCAAGATGAGCCTAGAGTGTTCTGTAGTGCCAGAAAGTTAGGAAGTGCTCAAAAAAAAAAAAAAAAAGAGGTGAGAATATGTCAGAGGGAACCCACTGAGGGAGCTCTCCCAGTGGTCAGCATTGGGCCAATTTAAGCCATAAAATAAAATATTATTGGATTATAACCCAAAGTGTAACATAAATATCTGTGAGTCCATACTGACATAAATAAGTGATTGAATAAATAAATAAACAGAAGAGACAAATCTCCTGTGCAAAATAATTCCAAATAATTTGTGTAAGTATTCCACAGTCAAGAAAGTGGAACATAACTTTCCACTCCTAAAGGGTGGGCTGCATATAGTGACTTCCTTCTAGAGATTACAGTATGGAAAGAGGCGGAAAGAGCAATTTTGCATTGGAGAAATATGTCAAACATTGGCCAGGTGAACAAGGTCAACGTTAATAGTGATAAGTCATGTTGATATTATGTACCATTGTTACAATGTGATGGGAAAGGCATTTTGTTGCCTTCTTCCCAAAAACCTATACCCAGTCTAATCATCAGAGAAACATCCAGACAAATCTTAGTTAAGGGACATTCTACCAAATACCTGACTAGTGCTCCTCAAAACTGTCAAGGTCACCAAAAATCAAGAAATCTGAAAAACTATCACAGCCAAGGGGAGCCTAAAGATTCATGACAACCAAATGTAACGTGGCATCCTTGAAGGGATCCTGGAACAGAAAAGGCCATTAGGTAGAAATCAAAGATGTCTGAATAAGGTAGGGAATTGAATTCACGATATCAACATCATTCATTAATTGTGACATATACACCTTGTATGAGATATTAATGATAGGGAAACTACTGAATGTGGACATTGAAGAACTCCCTGTACTGTGTTTATGACTTTTCTACCTTCTAAAACTATTCTAAAATTTTAAAAGTTTATTTTTTTTAAAAGCTTTCATTAATTATTCGCTCATTAAGAAAACATTTTCTCATATTTGCCTGGCTAAGTGCTAAGGGTCATAAGATGAAATGTCATGCCTGCCTTCAAGGAGCTCAGGTACATTGAGAAAGACAAAAAAGGAAATAATTACAATACAAGATGGCAATTACTATGGTAAATGCATGGCCAGAGTTCAGGGGGCAAATGGAAAAGGGGCCATCGCAAGTCTCCAGTAGACAAGGAAGTTTTCCTGTAGGAAGCAATATCTGCAGGATCATGGTTTCCCTGTCCCCAACCAAGACACTGTTCTAGCCAGCCCAGTTTCAGGTACTAGGCCATGTCCTCACCCTTCTCCACTTTGTTTTTCTCTGCTATGTCCACAAAACCACACAGCTGACTTCCTCTGAGGCCTAGGTGGGATGTGGGTATGTGGAAGCCCATTGGGAGGGCACCACAGGGAGAGAACAGCCCTGTGCCTTGAGTTGATAATCTTCTCTTAGTAGGATATAACAGCTAAGAGGGTGGGCAAGAGGGACCAGCTCCTCTGTCTTGGTCTCTTTAACAGGCAACATTGGCAGAGGTCATTGAGAGGGGTGGGAAGAGAATCCATATGGTACAGTAAGACCACTATTACACCTGCTAGTAAAAGAACCGGAGCGCTGTTTATGAAGTGCCCTACTCCCCCTTCATTTACAGGACCTGCTCTTTTCAGCCCTCTGGGAACCAGCACACTCTGTTTTGAGGTTAGCTCTGGGACCCAGCAACCACATGTATTGAAAACAAGCTGCATGCTAGGCATTGATTTAACAAGGAGAGGGTTGATGTTCAGTGAGCGATGAGAGACAGATCACGTCCTCAGCAAGCTCAAGGTAGTTTGTTTCTCCTGGCATTTGAGAAACATTCTAGAAACATTGTGCTGGACTGGGTATGATTAACATCCCTGGCCCCAGGCAGCAGCACCCCATCTTCAGACATTATGCGGAGACAGGCAACACTGGTAGCAGCCACCATCTTTGGAATGCCTACCGTCTACCAAGCACCTACTAAATACTTTGTATCATGTAATCATCTCAGCAAGCCTATGAACTAGGCATCATTACTGTCCCCTATTTTATAAGTGAGGAAACTGAGGCAAAGAGTGGTTAAGTGGGTCACACAATGTACAAGAAGGGGACACTCGTTTGAGCCCTCTAGAGGACTGACCCCAGAATCTTTGCTCTTTCCCTCAGTTGAATAATTTCTCTTGAAGGCCTGGAGGAGACGGAGAGCAGACTCAATTGAAATATGGGTGACAACAGGCAAATGTTTGAACATACGTTTCGCCAAAGGACAGATTTGAATGATAAGCACCTGAGATGATGCTCAACATCATTAGTCGTGAGGGAAATTGAAACCACAGTGAGATCTTCTGCACACTTTTTAGAATGGCTAAAGTTGTGGCGAAGATGTGGGAAACTACAACTCTCATACACCACTGGTAGGAATGCAGGACGGTGCAACCATTCTGGAAGACAGGTTAGCAGTTTCTTACAGAGTTAACATACACCTGCCATGTGGTCCAGCCATCCCACTCTTATAAAAGCATATGTCCATCAAAAACGTGTACAGGGATGTTCAGGGCAGCTTTATTTGTATTAGTCTGGAAATGACCAGATGTCTATCAGCAGTGAGTAGATAGACTCTTGGTATACCATTATAATAGAATACTACTAAGTAATAAAAGGGAATGAACTACTAATATAAGATATAACATGGATTAGTCACAAGATAATTATGCTGAGTGATAAAAGCCAGGCAAAAAAGAATGCAAACTGTATAGTTCCACTATGTAAAATTCTAGAAAATGCAAACTATATATAGTGGCAGAAAGCAGATCAGTTGTTGCCTGGAATCGGAGAGTGGGCACAGGGAGGGCAGGAGAATAGGATTGAAAAGGGGCACAAGGAAAGGTTGGCGTGATGGATGTGTTTATCTTGATAGTTGCAATGTCTTCACTCACTGTCAAAACTTACCAAATCAGACATTTTAAATATGTGCAGTTTATCGAATGCTAATTATAGCTCAGTAAAACACTCTGCTGGCATGAATAGGAAATGGTGCAACCACTTTGGAAAATAGTTTTGCAGTTTCGTAAAAAGTTATGCCTACCATGTGATCTAGCCATTCCAGTCCTATAAAAGCCGGGCAGGGATGTCTGGCCCATGATTCTGGAAGCCTGCCAGGAATGCAGCAAAGTCAGGTGAACCGAGGCTCCTCAGAAGGTCAGGAACAGAAGCCTCTGGCGAGAGTCTACCTGTCAACTGGCCGGAGCCCAGCTTTCCACGGGAGGCTGCAGCCTGCCTGGTCGAAGGGTAGAAGAAGTAGAGGAAAAACATGGGGCACCTGCATTTCAGCTCCATCCTGAGGAGCTGCAGTGGGAGAAGATCATGTTCTCCTCCCAAGGGCATGGTGGGGGTGGGGTGCAGATGGGAGTGGAAAGTTCTAGAGGACTGCCTTGGTGGAGGAAAATTAGCAGCAATGACAATAACAGCTAGTATTTATTACATGCTTATCGTGGTCTAAGAAATTTGGATTTTTTTAACCCTCGTAATAATAACCTTATACAGTTAGCAGCATTATCCTATCAATTTATGGGGACTGAAACCTAGGCTCTGAGACACAAATTGCCTACTCAAGGTCACGTAGCTAGTAAGTCCTGTAGATAGGTTTGGAGACAATTGGATTCCAGAGCTCATATTCTCAACTCTTAACAGAAGGATGAGACGGACGCAGGCTGTGGGATGGGTTAGCCATACGCACTCGTGTTTTGTGGGAATGAGGTGGAGTGATTACAAGGCAGATCTTTTCCAAAGCCTGACGAGAACTGCAAAGCTAGGGCTGATGGCAGCTAGACCACAGTGCTCTCATTTTCCCTTCTTCCCTGCTTTCCAAATCACTGCCTTTCAAGAGGCCACCCGCTTAATAATAACAATAAAAGTAAACAGCATCACTTGTCACTATCATCCTCTGGGAAGTGAGTCTTTGTGAGACTCTTTATTTAATCTCCCATTTCCCTGCTGTGCTGTGGTCAAGTGCTGAACTTGGCAATTTGAAGACATGCGGCTGACTTCCCAGCTCCTGGAGAGGCTTTTGTAGTCATTTGGAAGAGCAAGATGAAAACCACATTGATATATTTTTTTTTCCTTTTCCTATTTGCCACTCATCTACTATGTGAGTGATTCTGATATCGTGGCTGTCGGGGGCTGCCTAGCAGTGATGGGAGGGTTCAGTGTGGAAGCAGTGGATGGCAAAGATGGCTGTGGTGGAGCCCTCACTAAGTATCGGGTGCTGTGCCGAGTGCCTCTACTTGCATGAGGTCATTTAGTTTAACAGACGTTTTGTTTTGAGGTTTTAGTATTTTTGTCTTGTTGCCTATCCCTTATTTTTTCACCCCTTCTCCCACTCTCTTCTTGTGTTCCATGTGCCTCTTTTTTCGTATGTTAATTAAATTTTCATATTTTTTGCACTGAGAGCCTTCAGAAGTTTGGGGTAGTTTCTACTCTTCCACTTAACCAATGGTTAGAGCCTCAGGAGAAATAAGAGACCAAAGATCCAAGAATAACCAAAGAGAAGTTTTCCGAGCAATCAACACTGAAGGAATGAGATTGAAAATCCCTTCTTAATGAACCTTCAGTGGCTCCCTGCTACCCATAGGGGGAATAAAAAAGGTCGAATAGGATAATTGAATAGGCATTTTGGCTATGTTCTTATTAATTTGGGATATATCCAATTCAAAAGAGCTAAAGTCTTAAATCCTAAGTGAAAATTACTACAATACTTTCACATATGTTTTTAAAACTTTTTTATTGAAAGATAATTCACAAACCATCCAACTCACAACCATCCCCTGCTATATATTTTTATAACTTATAGAGAACCGAGTTTAGTGATGTTCGAGAAAGAGGAAGATTTACTGCCCCTCTTTTAGGTTATGCTATGGAATGATACCAGCATGTGGTCTTTATTACTTAGGAAAGTAACAGAAGGTTATCACAAAACAGCACATTTCCATTTACTAGCACTTAGCATCATACCTGACACACCGTAGGTGTCCACTAAATGTTGGATGGATACCTGGGCAGAAGGACAGACAGAAAAATACCAGGTAGTCACCATAAAGGTTAGTTGAAGAACAAATCATGCTGTACCAGTTTGATTTCCTTTTTTTCATTGAGCGACAGGCTGTGGGGTGAAAGGGTGATACAACATGTAAACTGTCCGGTCTTTTGTCAGGTTGTAGGTCCCCTCCTCGATTAACTGACCCTTCCCACATGACACACAGCATTGGTCAGTTCAGTCACACAGGTCCATCTTGCAGGAACTGAGTCGTCCATTGAATTATACCTTGAAGCAGGCCAAAAGCAAAAATATAAAGCTGATTGAGAACTATCAACAACATCTGATTGCCAAGTTTATGTTTGGACTTTTCATCGAGTCATTTTAGCCTTGTGTGGAACCAGGCAAAGCCATAATTCTGTTGGTTGAGGGAACATTTGACTGGAGGATGCTTTTGAATGATTGATGAGCTGCCCAGGTGCTACCTGAGAAAGACCAGTCACAGGGCCTCCATGACTTACGCTCCCATCATCTGTCTGTGTGATGAAATTAACTGGATTTTCCTCAGGTTTCCATGAAATCGCTAGCTGAGAGATTTGATAGAATCTTAGAAGACAGGGCTCAGGTTCTTTGCAAGTAGGGAAATGGCCAATGAAAAAGAAGGAGAGTCCACAGAGAGAGTGGTCAGTTTTGTATATATTCATTTTGTGTATGTATTCATGCAGGACACCAGTTTGCATGGGCCTATCCACCCCAATAGACTCACAGTGAAGATGGTTCTCAATACTAAATCTGATGGCTTCAATCTCCTGATAAAAATTTTTTGGCAAGTCTCTTGAATGCTAGCTGGGTGCAGGAGATCTCGCATGATCTGGCCCCTGCCAGCCTCTGGCACCATCTTCTGCTACCCCTCACCATTCATCCTGTGTTCTTATAGGTGCATCCACATACCCTTCTTTGAATTCCAGAGGGCCACATGTGTTTGAGATAGGAAATGATCAGATTTTAGAGAGTTAATACTGTATATATTCAAGATATTGCGTAACACTGCCAGTGGGGTTGGGACAGCACCCATAATCATACATATTAATATTTATATGGTAAAACATTATGAATATTCATACCAAGCAGGTTAAATATGCTTTAAATGTTTTGATCTGTTCAGATCAGATTTTACCATCAAATTAATCATGAAAACAACTTTTTTCTTTTGGAATGCTTTGGATTGAAGAAGTATACTAGACCTGTTCTTGCTCTTCTTAAAAAGAGCCTTTACTCTCTCATTCGTATAGCCTTTGGGCATGTTGTTTTCTCTGCCTGGAATGGCCACATCTCTCTTCTATCTGTTGAGTAACATCATCACTATAATAGTTATCACTATAACTCACACTTTTTGACCATGGGCATGTACTGTGTTGTTTGTTTCTCCCAACAAACTGTATGAGATGGTTCTCATTGTATTATGACCTCCAGTGTTCAGATGAGAAGACCGAGGCTTGAAGAGGTCACAGAGCTGGAAGAGGTGGAGCTGAGATTGAACCAAAGTATGGAGATGCCAGAGCCTGTGTTCCTGATCACTACACTATCCTTAGCGTGTGTCTTCCCCAAAGTTCCAATTCAGGTGTCACCTCCAGGAGGCCCTCTTCCCTTCCCCCACCGTGTTTGGTAAACGGCCCCTCTTGTGAGCCATTGTAGCTCTTTATGCACAGCTCTCATGTGGCATTGATCATTCTCTGTCTTCTCCAAAAGCCTGAACTCCTTGAGCAGTTGGGGGAAAATTCTCCTTCAGTGCCCTACTTCTAGGGCATATAGTAGCTATTCAATGCATAGTTTATAATCAGTTTAACCCTGAGAGATATGGTCATGGATAACAAATAATTTGCATCCTCAGAGAAATAGATAATAAACACCAAATCACAAGTCCAAGGATGTAAAATTTGGATTAAAAAAGAAAAAGAAATATTGAAAAAGGAAAAGCCTGTTCAAGTTTATGCATGGTATGTAGAAAAGAGGGATTTGTTGGGGACAGTTCAAGGATGAGCAAGGAACACATTTATACTCACGGATAGTCATAGCTAGGATTTATTAAACACTTACCATGTTACAGTTTCTTTGCTAGGCAGTCTATACCGAATTTCTAATCCTAACAACAAATATGTAAGGATAATTGTTGAATCCCTGAATGGACAAAAATCAGAGCTGTGTAAGAAAGAAAAAGATGTAGTAACAATGTTTTAGATCAGAATAAAGGGTAATACTACTATATTTAGATTAAATATAAAATAAACATTCTTAGAGGGAAGTCACATAAAATGGCTCAATCGAATACATTTCCCCATCTAAGAGATGATGGAATTGAGGTCAGAGAGATTACAGGCTAGTGTGTGGTCTGTTATATTTATTCCTTGAATATCTTAACATGGTACCAGAAGTATATCCTGCTGCCCTCCCCAGGACTGGGTCCAATTTTAAGCTCTGCTTTTGGAAAAAGCTGTTGGAATCTGGAAGGAACCACATAACAGCTATGATGCTTAAGAGAAAGAGGCCCCTGCAAGCAAAGCTTGAGATGATTAAGAGAGATGGGGTAGTTCTGACCACTTATGAGAAATCTTAGGGCTTGGCTCAATGATTTCTTTGCTTAGGAAAGTTGTTGTAATCATAAAAAAAACCTAACTTTTCCTTGCTGCTTTAGAGTTTACAAAATGCCTTATGGAATTTAATGCTGAGAATAACTAAGTGAGGCAGTCAGAGCAGATCTTGTTTTCTTTTTTAAAATGAGGCTTAAAGACACTAAGGGATTTGTCCAGTGCCCCACAACTAATGATATATATGTATCTGAGCAAAGCCCTGAGCCATTTCCACTGCAATCCTGCAATCCTTGGTTCATCTTCATCTACTCAAATTGAAGGATCCTATAGCTGGTGAAAGTCTGGTTCATCTAGGAAGAGCTCCTGGTTCCATGTCACTAATCCCCATTGTGACTGTAATTTCTCCACTGAGCTCCGTTGAGCTCCAGACACTTTCAATTAATGTGCATAAAATGTACCTGGGGAACGCCTTAAAAAATGTAATTCCTCGGTCCCCACTCCCACAGGGTATTATTCAGTAATTCTTGCTGGAAGGGGTAAATAAGAATCTGTAATTTTAACGTGTGCCCAGGTGATTCCAATGGAACACTTTCAGAAAAACTACTTTGAGCTCCTTCAGAGTAGCAATTATATCTTTCTGTCATTGTTTCCTCAGTGCCTAGCAGAGCATCTTGTACATAGACGGTACTCTGCATTTACACTGGATGAATATAAGAGTGAAGTAAATAAATGTAAAATAATGTAAAATGAAGGAAAACAAGTTGGTGAGTCAGCTAATCCCTTCCAGGTGTGGGGCACCCTGAAGGTCCCTTGAATCTCCATCCTTTCACATAAGGTGTCTCTTGGTAGACTTAGGTACAGACATACTAAGAAGTCATGCCTTGAACAGAGGATGTGGTAGAATCTGCTGACAATTAGATTGTGGAATTCTTATTTTCTCATCAAAAGCAGGATGGAATGAAACAGTGAGAGACCCCGTTTGCAGCTCTGTGCAGACAAACCCAGAAACCAAAGCACAGACATACCAGGGCGCAACAGGAAACCACAAAGACCTGAGATCGTTCAGGGTAAATAGGAAGTCAGAATTAATTTCTGTACCCACAGTGCTGAGCTGAAGTGTGGTATTTAATCCAGCTTTCTGCCCAACCCTTCCTTGAGCCCAGACATAGATAAAAGATGATGCCACCTGGGTAAAAGCATTTTAAAATGTTTGTTCTGATCAGGAGTTGGAGCAAGCTTCTTTGGTTGTGCTGCTGAGTAATTTGGGACACAGGTGCAGTTGAGACTTGAAAGCATTAATTGGTCTCCCTGGTTTTCCCTGTAGTGATATTTGAAACCTCCATCTTGCCCCACAAAGTAATCTTAATCCATACACATTCGTAAAGCAGTTGCCATTGACAACCATCTTTCATATGCCCCATCTGTGGACCTTTGGGTCCAAGTGTGTAGTAGTGGAATATTGGTGATGCTTAATATGTACTCCATGTTGCTTACATTGATATCTGTAATCTCATTTGGTTACTACTATTACATTGGGAAATAATCAGTAGGATACAAATGATCATCGCCATTTTGAGATAAGGAAAATGATAGAAAATACATGGGTTTTGAAGTCAGACCTGTGTTTGCATCCAAATATTTCAGGTTTCTTATCAGAGTGTCTTTTTATTCAGCCAATTGTTCAGAGCATCTGCTGTGTGCCAGGCAGACACTGGAGTGAAAATGGTGAGCAGAAGTAGGCATAGACCTTACAATCTAGTGAAGGAGATGGATACCAAGAAAACAATCACAAAAATATGTAATTTCAGACCTTGATAAGTGCTTTGCTTTCATACCCTGTTGGTAGAAGTATTGTCTACCAGATAATGCTACAGTGAAGCACTGTCTGATAAGTTTGAATATACACATGCCTGCACCCCCCCATTCTATTCCTAGGTAAAAAGTTATAGAAACCATTACTCCTGTGTACCAGTAAGTATCCACAGACAAGTCCAAGAATATTTATAGCATTATATTTCATAATAGACTCAAATTTGAAACAACCCAAATTTCCATCGATAATTGAATGAGTAACTAAACAGTATTATATCCATACAGTGGTAGACAAACTTAAAATGAAGGAACTACAGCTATGTATGACAACATAAACAAATCAAATAATTTTAAGTGCAAAATGGGACATGAAAGATATACATACAGAATGATTTCATTTATAGACAATTCAGAAAAGGCAAAAGATACAATACACTTTAAGAATGCCTACAAAGGCACTATGCCTACAAAGACAAGCAGGGGACAATTGCCACAAATGTCAGGACACCGGTGAATTACATGGCTTGGGAGCTCTGGTTGTTGAGATAGAGAGATGCCTTCAGGAAGGGCTGTGGGACAGTGGCATTGACTGGTGATGGATGCATGAGTACTCATCAGTCTTTAAAATGTTCAAATATGTTTTATACGCTGCTCTGTATGTATAATATATAAGTGCTATAAAGCAGAGGACCAGTCATGAATGCATAGAGCCAAGTGACATATAGTTTGGATGGTCGGGAAGGCTTCTGTAAGGCAGTGCTGTTTGAGCTGAGGGATTTTGATTAGATAACTAAGCAAAGAGTCTAGTGGGGAGAGAGGAGGGTTGTGCATGGCAGTGATCAAGAGAAAAGTGGTCCAGGAAGAGAGTAGTACAGCAAGGTACTGGGAGGGAAATTGGCAACTTTGGTGTGGGGCAGGAGGGAAGAGTGGTATAAGCTAAGGCTAGAGAAACAAAAAGGGGCAGATATGCTGGGCTTGTAAGCCTCACAAAGGATTTTGGTCGTTTATCTAAGAGAAACTGAAAGGTTTTAAGTACAGTGGCTAACGTAATTGGATTTATAAAGGATCGAAATAATTGCAGTTTGGAGAACAGATTGGAGAGAGGCCAGAGCAGATGCTAGGAGACCAGGTAGGAGATTGGGAGTGTGCGTGAGAGATGATATCACGGTAGCTTGTGTCGGATTATAGTGGGGGAGATGGAGAGAAATCAATATATTTGAAAGATGTTTAGAAGATAAAATCAGTAGCACTTTTTTGGCATGAAAACCACCAAGGTTGCAGGGTGAGTGCAACAGAGGCTTCTTGGGAGTCTCCCCCAAACTTCTGCAGTTAGCCTGCTACCCAGTGAGCAGAGCTCTCTGGAGAAAGAGCAGCAGGCTGAAGGCATCCCCTGGACAGACTGGCCCTACAGGGGAGAAACTTTTTTGGTTTATGTTGTTTTCATGTTAAATGTTTTAAATATTTTGTCCTTTGCTCTAATAAGAAGTCTTCTCAAGAAGTAGCCATGTGGACCCAATATTCCTTCAGTTGTAATCCTACCAAAAATGCCTAGCTTGAATCTAATTATGAGGAAACTGAGGGAAACCCAAATCAAGGGAGATTCTACAAAATAACTTGGCTCTACTCTTAAATGTCAAGGTCACAAAAGAAAGATTGAAGGAAGGTTCCAGATTCAATGAGAATAAAGAGAGACATGCCAACTGAAGGGCATGTGTGAGATTGAATTGGATCCTAGACTACAAAAAACTTTTTTTTTTTACTTTTACTGTGAAGGACATTTAATGGACACTGAAGAAATTTTAATAAGATATAGATTAGATAATAGAATTGTATCAATGTTTATTTTCTGATAGGATAATTGTATTATGGTTATATAAGAGAATATCCTCATTTTTATAAAATACACATTGACATATTTAGGAATAAAAGAACATTACACTTAAATAGTTCAGAAAAAATTGTATACATACATATGTGTGTGTATGTGTATGTATATATATATGTTTATGTGGACGAAATGATCATGAAAAACACTGGGAGAGTCTGGGTGAAGGATATACAGAATTCTTTGTACTATTTTTGCAACCTTTCTATAAGTGTGAAATCATTTTTTAATAAAAATTTTAAAGTAACATGAAAAAAGAGAAATAAGTAGGCATTTGAAGGCCATTCTTATATTTGCTGTTACCATGCTGATGAGTTAATGTGCCATTCATTGTATCCATATAAATTCCCACTTGATAATTTGTTTTAGAATTCACTACTTGGAAAAATATTGTTTAATCTGAACTGACATATTTTCTTCTTTCTGATAATAAAAGCTATACAACTGATCACATTTTTCTTCTGGCCGTGGAAGCCAGGAAACTCTAAGTTGAAATTTAACACTCAATCTAGACTGTTGGGCCTTCTGTTTAGCATATTTTCATTCTTCTTTTCATTAGTCTTGCATTGCAGCTTCTATTCACTCACTGCTCTATTTGCGTGTGTGTTATTTATTTGGTGGGGTATAAAATATCTCAAACTCTTTGTATTAGTTTCCTATGGCAGCTGCTATACCAAATTACCACAAACTTGGTGGCTTAAAATAACCCACATTTATTTTCCCATTATCCTAGAGGGTAGAAGTCCAAAATCAGTTTCTTTAAGCCGAGATCCACTGTCAACAGGGCCATGTTTCCTCTCGAGGTTCTAGGGAAAATTCTATTCTTTGTCTAGTACAGCTTCTGGTGGCTGCTGGCATTCCTTAGCTTGTGACTGCATCACTCCAACCTTGACTTCTCTGACCACATTGCCTTCTCCTCATCTGTAGTCGTATCTACCTCTGCCTCTCTCTTGTAAGGTCAGCTATTATTGCATTTAGGGTCCACCAGGATAATTCAGGATTATCTCTTCATCTCAAGATCCTTAATCACATTTACAAGTCCTTTTTTTTTGCAATCAAGGTAACATTCTTGGGTTCCAGGGATTTGGACATGAATATCTTTTGGAGACCTATTATTCAACCTACCATAACCTTTATGGAAAGAAGTGACATATAAATATATTTTTAAAGTAAGTAAAAATAAAATATCAGTTTACTTGGGAAATATAAAGTACTTCTACACTCCAATGTGAAGGAGCACAGATACAGAAATTAAATTTCTATATAGTGATTTTTAATTAAATTGTATCTAGTTTTCTATGATAGTTCCTATGGGTTACTGGTAGAGTGGAGAAATACATTTTATTTCTTATCAAAATTCATTATTTATTAATATAAAATAAATAATACCTGTGGGATTTCCAATAAAAGGAAGAAAAGTTTCACACGTGTCAAATCTGCTTCCAAATGTTAATATACTGAAATCAATGTTAATTATATTTAGTATAGATACCTAAGAATGAGAATTATCTTTTGTGGCTTTTTCAAACCAAATATTAATTTCTCTTTTTAAATCATGTATTTATTTTTAATTGACAAATAAAAATTATATATATTTATGAGGTTCCCTATGACTTTTGATATATGTATACATCTTGAAATGATTAAATCAAGCTAATTAACATCTGTCACCTCACATACTTAATTTTTTGTGGCGACATTTAAAATCTACTCTCTTAGTAATTTTCAAATACGACATTTTTATTAACTGTGGTCACCATGCCATAGAATAGATCTCGAGAACTTATTCCTCCTGTCTAACTGAAACTTTGTACACTTTGACCAACATCTCCCCAAATCCCTACCCCATCCCGACCCTGGTGACTCTACTTCTATGAGTTTGACTTTTTTAGATTCCACACATAAGTGAGATTACGCAGTATGTGTCTCTCCGTGCCTAGCTTATTTCACTTAGCATAATATTCTCCAGATTCTTTCATGGTGTTTCAAATGACAGGATTTCCTTCTTTTTTTTAAGACTCCCTAGTATTTGCATTGTCTCTCTCTCTCTCTCTCTCTCTCTCTCTATATATATATATATATATATATATATATACACACACCACATTTTCTTGATCCAGTCGTTTGTTGATGGACACTTTAGGCTGATTTCTTATCTTGGCTATTGTGAATAGTGCTGCAGTGAACATGGGAATGCAGACATCTCGACATACTAATTTTATTTTCTTTGGATATATACCCAGAATTGCTGCATTATATGTAATTTGTAATTTTTGGAGAAACCTTCATACTGCTTTCTAAAATTGTATCTAGAAATCTGTACAAATTTATATTCCCACTGATTTTTTTTTAAAGTTACTCATATCCACTAATCTTGCTAAACTCTCTTATTCATTAGTTTTAGAATGTACATTTGTTATAAATGCTTCGCATGCACGATCTCTTTCACAGTAATTTTGTAAACTAGAGAGCTAGGTGCTTTTGTATGGTTTGGATGGTCAGCAAAGGCTTCTTTAAGGCAGTGAGATCTGTGATATTTTGGTTAGAAAAAGACTGCTCCAAACCAAGGGGCAGTATGAGATATATCTAAGACATTATATCATCTATAAATTTTGTCTCTCTTTTCCCTTCCTTCTGTCTTTTTTTTGTTGTTAATTTTTGTCTATTGTGTTTGCCAGAGCCTCCAGTATTATGTTGACCAGATGTGCTGATAAAAAGCATTCTCATCCGGTTTCTAATTAAAGGGAATGCATGTAAAATTTCTCTAATGAGTATATTTGCTGGAGATGTTTGAGATATATAGGTATCTCATATATACACATACATATCTCCTTTATGAAATTGATGGAATGATTTTCTAAAGCATTCAGGACAAATGGTCAATAGTATGTGCTTGAATAACCCCTAAGAATGATTTTATTTGATAGTCTCATTCCATGGCCAGGGTGCTCTGTCCCTAGACTTTAAACTCTAGGGCAAAGACTGTTGACTCACTATTGTTTTCCCAGTGTCTAGCACAGTGCCTGGAACTTAGGCTTTCAGTGTCTGTCGAATGAATGAATGGAAGGTACTTAATAAATATTTGTTGAATGTATGAAAGCTAGACAATTCTTTTTTAAAGTAAGCCAAAAATCTCGCTGTTTTCCGTACTCCTTATTCAAGGAGTTGAGCTCACTGCTGCCATTCTCACCTTGCTCCAGCACCTGGCACAGTCAGCTCCTCACTTGACATGTGAAAGAATAAATGAATGAGTCAATCACAGAGTAGTCTGCTGCCAGCTAATAGACTTTGCCCCTAAAGATTGTGAACTTCATCTGAACTGAAGCCAGGTGGTTAAAGATGATTTAATCAGGACAAAAATAAAATATTACTCTCTTTAATGGAATAATTGCTTATTTCATTTTCTCCTAAAAGTTGGCCATTCATCTCATGCTGCTGTCTTTCAATTTATATGTGTTGTCCATGAAGTATTGAAAGTGATTATTCTGAATGAAGACAAAAGTACTCAAGAAGAATTGCCTCAGGAGGGTTCAGAATTCCAGTATTAAATTGGAGAGGGTCTGGGTATAGTGGTAAACTTAAAGCTTATCTGCAAAAAGACAGTGTTGAATGCCCGAATAAGGCTATATATAGATTTATCAGTGAATAAGGGAGAGAGGTTGCTTATCATAAAACAAACAGGGAAGAATATCTTAGCAGTTTTAAATACTTTATAATGACTCTAATTGTATGTGTACTTCTCATTTCAAAAGACATTTCATTTAATAAGTTATTTGAGTAACACTCAATCTAAGAATGTTCAGTGTTCAGAAATTGATTACATTTTTCTGACTTGGAACTCTCTGTTCAGAAGCCTTTGATGATTCCCCATTGCCTAGAGAATAAAAATTAACTTATTTAGCCATAGCCAGTTTGTTCACCTCCTCTCCCACCATGTATACTCTGGGCTCCAGCTATATGTAACAGGATCTTACGCTAGGGCTCTTCCTACCTTGGAGTTTTTGAAGAGCCCCAAAGCCTAGACCACCTATATAGGGCTTGCTAAAAGATTGTAAAATTTGTGATAAAAGCCACCCTGACCATATAAAATAGAGGTGGAAGAAGTCAGAGGTCTGGACTAAGGAAAGAGGCCAAGGTTGACTGATGTATCTGAGATAGTAAACAAACTGTGAGAGCTGCTTTGGTAACAAGATGCATATCCACTGAAGGAACAGGTGTGTAGGAGTCTGGCACAGTGCAGCCAGCTGGGGATAGATGCCTTAAAAGGGACACCATCCAAAAACAAACTGAAGGAACAGTAGGATCCCAGTAGAGGGGTAAACCACCTGAAGGATGGGCCCGGACAGGACTTGTAAGCAGAGCACTGACGGAGGAGACAGCCAGTGCCAAATATACTACTCCAAAGTCAGGGGCTCCCCAGTGGAACATGGCAGTGAATCAGCAAAAGCACACAATGAGACAGTCAGTGGTGGACATGCACCACACCCTGAGGACGCACTGAAGCAAGACATGACCATATTAGTCAAGTAACACCTTCCCGAGGCACCCTGTCCTCCTATGTGGAGGAATCCAGAGCAGCACCAGCTAGCCAGCAGAGGAAAAAGTAGAACAAGCAAAGAGAAGAGAAGCTAGTAGGCTCCCTTCTCCAGGTATGCTCTGAGCCTGAAATAAGCTGTAGCTGCAGGAAGGAGAATTTTAATTACACAAGGCAAGAGGTTTGATTATTACAATGGAGGGTACATATTTAGTGCTTGAAGGTAGCCCGAGGACATTATTATTTAAGAGTGTAGGAATACTTATCAATCCACTTGAAATTTCATTCCAGGAATGAGAAAGAACAGTTCATGGAACTCATTTAACAGGGAATAGAGAATAAAACTGTTGTTTCCTATACACCTAAAATTGTGCAAGTCCTTCCATAAACTGGGACATATGCAAGGCTCTGGCCATTCTCCCTTGCCTTCCCTCCATCAACAGATCTCTTCTCTGTGCAATCATAAGAGACTACAACTTGCTGAAGAAGCTCCCTTTGAAAGAATGGGAGGGAGAGAGCAAGGGAGGGAAAAAAATCTCTCTTGACCCCATATCCCACCTTCCTGTTCCCGCATTTATCCTCACTTCTTTAGCGACCTCACTGGGACTCATAGCTTTAAAAGACCATCTATAGACTGTGACCTGCAGATATATATCTCCAGCCTGACTTCTCCCCCGCCATCCTGACTACTATATCTGAACACCTACTCAACATTTCTTCTTCGGTTTCTAGCAGACACCTAAAATTTAACATGTCAAAAGCTTAATTCCTAATTCCTCTCGGCACCGTTGAAATGTCCTCCTCCCACTGTCCTTCCTAGAACATTAAAGAACAATTCTGTCCTTGCAGTTGCCCAAGTCAAAAGACCTTGAAAACGTTCCTGGCCCCTCTCTTTATCTCACATTCTGCTCTAATCCATCAGTAAATACGATCAGTTCTACCAGAAGAGTCCAACCACCCTGGACCACCTGATCCAAGAGACTGTGTCCCCTCCCCTGGTTCCTTAGGACAGTCTCCTGATTGGTCTCCCCATTTGTACCCTTGCCCACTACAGTCTCTTTGCAGCACAGCAGCCAGACTGGCCACTTGAAAACATCATTCAGGTTATGTCATTCCTGTGCTCAAAACCTTTCAATGGTTTCCCATTTCACTGAGAGTTAAAGCCGACATCCTTAAAAATACAAGACCTGGCCCTTTCACCTTTCTGCCCTCCCCTCCTTTCCCTTTCTCCGTGTCCACTCCTGCTGCACTGATTCGTTGCTGTTCATGTGTGACAGCAAGGACTCCTCGCCGCAGGGCCTTTGTACCCACCCTTCTCTCTGCCAGCATCAGCCCAACTGCATTCTTCGCTCCCTCACTCCCTTCAGTCTCTGCTTTCATGTAGCCCTGTCATTAAGTACACCCAGACCACCTGTATTAAAATAACACCACTTGCCCTCACTCACTGCTTAACCTCTTTATCCTGCTTTATTTTTCTACACAGCATTACCACCGGCTGACGTACTTTATTTGAATATTCATTTATTTTTATGACCCCATTCTCCACCACACTATACGTTCCATGGTTTTCTCATGGCTATACCCCCAGCCCCTAGAACAATGCCTAGCATCTAGCAGACTCTTAGAGATAGTTCTCGAATGGAGGGGCAGCTTCCTAACTTGCTTCAGCCTTTCCATGTCCCATTCCTTCAGGCAGGAAAGCTTCTCCTTACCCTCTTTCTTACACCGCAGCCCCAACGGAGCCATGCAAAATCCTGTGCCTCCTTTGAGACTCCAATTCCATACCACCTCCTATGTGATGCCGCTGAAGTCAGACGTAATTTCGCCTTCCCCAGAACTCATAGCTTTTGGTTATATTTCACTTTAATCAAGTGTGTGCCCTTAACCACCACATTGTACTGCCTCTTAGACTCGCGTTCTTTCTTGATGTTTAGGTTTTAGAGATGACTAACGCAGCAACCGCAGGTCCTTCTCATGCTATAGAATTGTAAAGTTGCTGTCTTTGAACTCCATACAATAGTATGAATCCTAAATCTAGAATTTTCAATTCCCCAGAACTGCCACATGTATATTCCCTTCTCCTTCTCTTTCTTCTACTTCTTCATAAAAAAAGTCCCAAGTACCTATCATATGTCAGTTATTTTCTTCAAACATCTTTCATTTCCCCGATTAAGGAAAAAGTGTTTCTTCCATTGAGAAGACTTTTCTGTGACTGTAGAAAGGGGTCAGTTTTCCTCCCACTTGGCCTGTGTAATGGTAGAAATGCCCCTGACCATGAATATTACAAAGCTAAATGGTGGTGGCTGTCAATAATGAGTTTGGTAAACTTTTCCTCTAATTTATACATAGGAGAAATGACTTTGGGCTCTTGAGCATGTGAAGGCATCTTATATCCTCCCCGAGCTGGTCTGAGAGAGGAGGCCGACCAGTCACCCTAGCTCTGTGCCTCCCTGAGAAGATCCACATTAGCTTTTTGGCCAAGAAGGCAGTAATATTTCATGACAGAACTTACAAAAATGAAAAATTTACAGATGAACTAATGTTTTTTCTCATTTTTCTTTTTTTACTTCCTCCCCATTTTTATTTCTAGAGACCATTTGTATGAGGAGGAATTTCATCAACATCCCTTCCTGATAACCTCTTTGTTGGACAAAATTGGACCTGGAGATCAGACTACCTCACAACTTCTGTGGAGGGAGGTGTACTGAATAGTGTCCTAACCAGCTTGGTGGTTGGACACCAGCTTAAAGAGCACCTCTCTGTGGCTGTGCCCAAGCCCCCTCCCATGCCCTCAAGCAAAAGTAGTCTCATATTCCTTCTTACTGTAGCACTTTATTTATATATCTGTTGTTGCATTTATCACCTTTTATTTTCTAAAAATGTATAAATTGTGTGTCGCTGCCACCAGACTTTGAGCTTCAAAGGACTGTGGCTTATTTATGTCTATAGACCTAAGGCCTGGCATGTAGTAGACACACAATAAGAATTGAAAGAATGTATTGAGCTGCAGTCTGTCCTGTCCAATTAATAGAGTCACTGGAAATCTGTTGAGTAACTGCTATAGACCAGGTACTTTGAAATACTGGATGTTCTTTCATCCTCATAGTGACTCTAAAATGCATTGTTATCCCTGAGTTATAAATGAGAGAGAATACATAAGTGACTTGCCCAGCTAATAAGTAGCAGGCTTGTCTCTGGACTCAAGTCACTTGAAGCTAAATTCTGCGTTCTTTCTCCTTCATTAGAACTTAAGTGATCTTTCGGGCACTTGTTTATTATGTTTGGCTACCAATTCTATAACTACATGAAAAATATTTCTATAATTGTGATCATCCATTTGATGAACTGTCAGAATGGGAGACCCAAAAGGGACTTTAAAGATCTTCCAAGTCAATACTCTCATGTCAGATGACAAAATTGAGTCCCAGAGAGGAAAAGGTCTTGGCCAGCATCTCTCCTAACAGTTGGAATCATGTTATTCGTCTCCTTTCCATTGCCCCTACAGTGATTATTTTTAAATCCCTAGCAATTCTGATAATCCTCTATACAATCTGGCCTGTGTAGATGTCTCCAGCCCAGTGTTGCCCTGTGTTCCCCCCACATTCTCTGTCCTTTAGCTGTGGTGTAGAACACTCCCTACTCTCTGCTTCCTCAGCCTCTGCCTACACTCCTCCTAACTAGTACTTAGCCTTCACATCTTAGCTCGGGTCCTAAGACCCTCTTCCTGGAAGCTTTCAGGCTAGATTAGGTGGAGTATCAATGTCTTCCATGGCGCATAGCTCTATCAAGACATGTGTTCCTCCGTGTTTGTTTTTAGTTATCTGGTTTATGTCTTCCTTGATCATGCGGCTGTGAATTCCTTGAGGGCAGGTGCTATGGACCATTCATTTCTGTATCATGGGGGCCTCATTCAAGCCCTCACACAAAGTTGGCTTTCAGTACATTTTTACACAAGAGTTTGGCTTCAAGTGACTTGAGTTCAAAGGCAGGTCCGCTACTTACTAACTGGATAAATTATGTGCTCTCTCTCATCTGTAACTCATGGATGACAATGAGTTTTAGGGTCACTACGAGGATTAAATTTACTGAAATTTACTGAAAGCCAACCTGGATTCAGGTCTGAAGTGGGGCAAATGTGGGAGATATGGTGTGTTGAAGGCTTATCTTTTTTTGGTGCCTTGAAGGCTCTCCTGTGCTTGATGATCCAAAGGAGCCCACCGTTGCCTAATGCCACTGATATGTACTGGTGTCTCTAATGCTTGGGTGCTGGCCCTGTGCCGCACCGATGACATCTGCAGGAAGGTTTGGCACAGGAAATGTGCGAGAGCCTCCTCACCCCATGCTGATGATCTCCTAGAGTCTGTTCACGGCCACCAAGGACAAAAAAATGCCTTTAGATACTTTTATGTTATGGTGTAACTAACTGCAGGAAGCATCCCTATACCACATCTTTCTTCTTACCAGAATCAAAATTTTAAACTAAATGAATGAGGTTCTCTCTGGTATGTCATCCGACAAGAGACCAGTAGGATAATGGCATTGGGGTAATATAAGGGCAATTCTGACTTCTCTGAAATCATATACATTCCTTATCAAAATTATGTCAACAGAAAGCTGGCTGGTCTTAGAAATAAAAAGAAGGGTCTTATTTTTGACACTCACACTTTCAAGCTAGGTAACCTTGAGTGATTCACTTGACTTTTCAGAGCCTCCATCTCTTCATCTAAAAAATAAAATGAGACTCTTTCCTCCTTTCTGGGTGTATCTCAAGGATTGGTTGCACAAGTGATCATGAAAGCTGTCTGGAAACCCTATCGTATGGAAACATCTTAGGGACATTGACGTGGGCCAGGAGGAGGGGAAGTTTCACGGGAATACCTTGTGCAGTGTGCACAAACCCCTCTGTAGGGTGTGGGTGCCAGCCTGGTGCCCTGATCTCAGTCTAACTCCCAGCTCTGGGTGGCCATCCTCACCAAGACACCCAGAGCCAGGAGAGCCAGTAGAGCACATCTAAGCCAAAAGCATGTAGGAGAGTCAGGATTTGAAAGCCTAAATTCAAATGCAGGCTCTCAAGACAAGACATGCCATAAATGAGAGATAAGAGATGAGGGTCCAGGGCAGAAGCAAGTCTGGAGCAGCTGACATCTTCCCCTTGACCCTTTGAAGTGTCCAAGACTCACTACTTATATATTGGCTTTTGTGCTTGGGCTGGTCAGATGATTTACAAGTCCAGGATCAAATTAGCACATTTAGGATATTCAAAGCATGGGCAGAAGGTGGTGGAGAGGGGGTTTGGGGGAAGAGTAGATGGATAAAATGAGATAAGACACAGAAGGACTTTCTAGAGAAAGTATTTGAGGCAAAGCCTCTTTTCCTCTGCGTGGAATTGCTGACTTAGCAAAATAGAAGAAACCACACATACTGACAGACATGAGACTGATCTGGAGCTCAGAGGCTCCAGAGGGCCAGGGAAAGCCTGGCTCTTTGTGGTACACTTACGTAGCCTGTGACCACAAGAACCATCAGGCAGTAGAACAGACGATTAGCATTCAGTTGCAGATCAAGGCAAACCGAAATGAACCGCCATGCAAGTTCAGTCTGGCGATCGTGAATGCATACTCGAGAGGCCCAGCAGTGGGTTTGTGGACTTTTAGCTACAAAGCAACCAAAACATAAATGAGGATCATTTTCCCAATGACTTCAAGAAAAAAAATTCCCACATCATGAAGGTGCTTCAGGATCTGACCACTGCCTGCCCTTCCATGCATAGGTTTGACATTTTATTTTCACATCTACTGCTCCATGGCTGCCTGACCTTGGGCAAGTTATGTAATCCTTCTAAGTCTCAGTTCCTCATCTGTAAAATGGGGATAAAGATATCTATCTCACAGGCCTGTAATAATTAAATGAGATAGTGCAAATAAAGCCACTAGCAGTCTTTTGATCACACATATGGCAATCCAATATTTGTGCAATTTTTGTTATTACCGTGTAGTCTACGTTCCAGCCAAACCACAATGCTTTCTTCAAGCTGTCATCATGCTGGAACTTATACCTTTAATGAGGTGCTTATCAGAATATCTTGCCATTTTTGGGATAACTGTCAGATATCCCAATACATCAAAAACTAGGACAAGGACAGTATCTTTTTCCTCTGTGTTTCCCTAGGGCCTGACACATAGTAGGCGCTCAGTTAAATGTTTGCTGAAGGAGTGTGTGAAGCGGTTTCTGTTCTGGATAGTCTTGATTTTCAAGGGCCCCGATACTTCCTGGCCCCTACTCTCCTACCCTATATTAGGTACCTGCTCTGTTTCAGAAACCAACCCCAGGGGCTTTGCATATAAGATCTCAGTTCATAGCCCTTTAACCCTAGGAGGCAACTCTTATGTAAACTATTGACAGATGAGTGCAGGGCATTAATTAACACAAATGCCTCAAGTGTAAACATTGGATGTCTTTTTACCATCAACCCACTAGGGACACAAATTGAGACCCCAACAATCCTCGTGGTCCAGCATGAAAAATGAGACCCAGATTTCTTCCACCCAAACCTACTGCACCTCCAGCCATTCCCTCCCCTCTACCGGCACCTTTGTTGTTTGTATCTTACCAGGATTAACCAGACCAGTCTGTACTCTGACCTTAGAAAAATGTAGATTAAACATTTCCTAGCTTAAAAAAAAATAAGAATACAGAAAGTTAAACAATGAGCTCTCACTCGTTGATTATTTACTGTGTGCAGGCAACATGCAGGGGTTTCCCTAACTTTGCCTCTAATTTTCCCAAGCATCCTGAAAGGTGAATATTCTTTTCTGACTTTTACATGGGAAGAAGCCAAAATTCAAGAGGGTCTCATAACTTGCTGCATGGGACTGTGATTCCTGACCTGGGTGAACCCAAACGCTGTTCTTCATGGCACTAGTCACCCAAGGAAGCGATCTCACCAGCCCCCAGGCCCTATATGGAGGCACACGGGTGCTTCCTTCCGCCAGGACTGAGTGCTCAGTCACCACCCTACAAGAGCAGGCCAGTGAAGTGGAAAAATAGCTCTTACTCCTGACTCTGACATCTGTCCTGCAGGTGAGAGCCAAATTCTCAAATTGCCAGGCCAATGGCAAACAAGCCCACACCATACAGGGAGGTATCAACGCACAGAGGGTTCTGCCGGAATTCACACATCCCGGAGACCACACTGACCCTGGTAGCCAGTTTCATTTTGTCTTGTCTCAGATTGCTGCATGGTGAGTGGAGAGAGAGGGAGGGAAGTGCGCTGATCTCCAGAAATGGGGTTTGGTTTGCTCAGTGAGAGTACCCTTGGGCAATGCCCTTACCTTGCAAGAGTTCATGGCCCCCTCTCTGTAAACTCACAGCAAAAGCTAAACCACCTGGGAAGGGGAAGGGCTTCATCCACTGACCCCCTTATGTTCATTTGACTTTCGTGTTCCCCAAGTAGCTGAAAGGCAGCCAGTTATAAAAAGAACAACATGGCCTTTGGAGTCAGACAGACCCAGATCAAATCCCCATTCTGCCACTTGGTACTTGTATGACAATGAGCAAGGCTTTGACCTTCCGTGAGCCAGTTTCTTTATCTGTAAACTGAAGGAAATGGCAGGATCATCTTGAAGATTATAGAGGAGAATGTGTGTGAAGCAAATAACACATGGCAGCTACTTGGCAGATGTTAGTTGCCTTCCCTCACTCCCCGGGCCCCCGCCCCACATTCATTTGCAATGTCTTTATTAAAAAAATAAGGGCAATTGTTAATTGTCACTGGTTACTTTGTGAGCTAAACACATTACAGATTAATAACACGCAATCTCTATTTAAGCCACTCTCACAGGGCTATAACCCTGTCCTACATCATGTCATATATTTCACAGATAGTTGATTTTCTCCTTTTTCTTTTAAGGAAGTCCAGATGGGCCCCAGATACATTCTCATACCCTAGATAGCCTATTCCCAAGGGTTAAAATCAGGCCTGCTTCGCATCCAAAGCATTTTGTTATGATCTATTCATAACAAAAGCTGCCTCCTGGCCATTGCCCACAGCTGAATACTGTTAGTCTGAAACCATCGTTTCATTTGTTTCTGATTGTTCTTCAGTGTTTACATACTTTGCATATTAGCATGATCTTTTATAGAGTACAGGCAGAGGTTAAGCCCTCCCAGATCCACTTTCCCTCTGAGCACTATTTCTTCTTTTCTAGTGCCCCTTGCCTCTGTGATACATATCATTTCTTTTTTTTAAGAGCTCATTTAAATAGAGAAACAATTTTTAAGTATTTTTTTGTTTAACATGAGGTTTACTTAACATTCTCAGAGAGCTGCTGTTGAATGTGGAGAAGAGGGAAAAGATACCACTGGAATGTGTGATTTTTATTTTTCAATTTTCTCTTTTTCTGACATAGGAAAATCCCATTACCTCTCTTGAATCTACCAAGGGACATATTCCATTCAGGGCACAAAAGGACCTGGATTGGCTCCAGACCAAATGTTGAAGATGGTGTTGTCTGCCTGCTGTGTCCTTGCCTCTCCTTTTTTCCTACAAAAAAGGTGTCTTAGGAAGAGTATGGGCTCTTGAGTCAGATTTGGGTCTAAGTCTTGATTCTGCCCTATTTGTAAGCCCAGGAAGGAACTTGAGATGATCTCTGAAGCTCAGTTTCCTCTTCTGTCAAAACTGGGTGTGACTCAGGCTTGCCTAGTGTCTTAGAGAAAGACTTAGGAAGAATGTGTGTGACAGTGGCCCGCCTTTCACCGCACAGCTCACTCCGCTAATTGCCGTAGCTCCCTGGCACCCAGGTCTGTGAAGGATTCAGACCTAATCCACATGGCAGGAAGGAGGGGCTGATCAGTTCTGTCTGCTGTGG
This sequence comes from Avahi laniger, assembly GCA_963575035.1. NCBI lineage: Eukaryota > Metazoa > Chordata > Mammalia > Primates > Indriidae > Avahi > Avahi laniger. Next base: position 54,243 of record CAUYSK010062981.1, read on the forward strand.
ACATGCTGGCTCATGCACCACTATGTGTTGTCCCTGGTATCATCTCAGGGAACCAAAGAATGTCGGGTTTCATTCCCTCTCTCTCCTTCTCTCTTCTCCTGCCCTCCTCCCTTCGAGCCATCGTGATTTTTAATGCTCTTATCAATCCCCTTTGTCACAGAGAAGATGGAGGGATCAACTCCTTCACCCTCATCACCCTGGCTGATATTTGATAAACACTTCTCAGTTCATAATACTTTCACAGTCAAGCAGGGGAGCTACCCAAGTGTCTGTGGGGAGTTTTTAGTTCTCTCTGCCTGTCCAGTTTAGCCTTCTCATCTTCTGTCAAGCCAAAAATGGAGAATGAGTTCTAAAGATCAGGACTCTTCGGGTCTAGACTTGCACAGATACGCCCAGAATTCCTCTGAGTTCAATCTGAGAAGAAAGAGTGGGTTCTTTTGGTGAAAACTTGCAAAAGGCAATGACTGATTCATATCCACAGAAATTCTGACTTTTATTAAAAGATGCCTGATATAAATCTGCCAAGGCTCTCTTTGCCTTTACACAATATGCTGTTAGCAGGATGAAGCCTCAGTTGTACTTACTCTGAGTGACAGGTCTTACAAATAGAAATTAGCTCATCAGAGTAATAGTGTTGATTCTTCCCTCTCTCTCTCTTCTCTAGAGCCAGTGCAACCTCTGCACCCTACTTTAGGATTCTAGTCAAGATGGTTTCAGGTCTTACTTTTTAAAAAATTAAGCCCCCTGATGAACTCCAATCCATAAAATAAGAAATATTCTTTGGCTTGGTGTGGAGGTGGTGATATTAATACAGGCTACGTTTCCCTGGGTCACTGAATGTACCAGGCACCGTACCAAGGCCAGTAATAGACTGTGCTGCATTTAATCTTTACACATCTGTAAGAGAGGTCTTATTTGTCTCATTTTTCAGATCAGGACCCCAAATACCAAGGTCACACAGCAAGTTAAGACAGGACATTGAGCATTAAACTAGAAACTCTACATCTATGAGGCCAGACATTGGTGTCAAAGAAAAAGGCTGTCACAGGGGAAACAGGAACTGATCAGGAGCAGGGCAGGAGGAGAAAACGTCCACAGTTCAGCAGTCAAAATTCAGAAGATGTGGCAGAGACACTGTCCTAGGGGGCCACGTGCTGTGGTAAGGGAAAAGGCTGTGTCATCCCCGTCTGTACCTGCTGACTCACTAGGGCTGGAAACTGTCCTCTGGCATCCTTTTAACTGAACCTTAAATCTGTAGGAGGGAGCTGTTTTTCTACCAGCCCATTTAGAATCAAAAAAAGAGCATTGGTGGGGCCATATTAGAGAACTACTTAGTTAGTACTATGCTCCTCCCCAGGCAGGGTTGGGGAACCTGCAGCCTTGGGGCCACGTGTGGCCTTCTGGATCTTTGACTGAATCCAAATTTTACAAAGCAAATCCTTTTAATAAAGGGATTTGTTCTGTGAAGTTTGGATTTGGTTGAGGGGCCGTACTCGGAGATCTGGAGGGCCACATGTGGCCCCAAGGCTGCAAGTTCCCCACCCCTGCTTGACAGAAATAGAAGGCATGGCTCTGACTGAGGATCCCACTCGCAGTGCGGCATCAGAGCAACAGGGCCAAGACGCCCTGCGATGGGTGCCATGCAGACAGAGCACCTACTCCTCCTCCCCATTAGCTCCCTCCCCTGCCCCACTGCCCTCCTCCTTGGGACCCTCCACAAAAGAGACCAGGATTGTTGGGGTTGTAAAACAGATGCATGATATGATTTTTTATCTTTGGAGCCACAAAGCTCTCAGAACTTTCAAAGCTGGGAGCCAACTGAGCACCAACTGAGCTCACTGGGGCCAGTCAGGCATTTGTATATAGGAGGCCAAGTGTGGCTTCTTATCTCCAGGAGAGAGAAAATTGGGGGAAACTTTTGGAGGGCCTCAAAGTTTTTTTGGCTATTCAGTCTCTCTTGCGAAGCAACTTTGTGTACGCTGAGTATAGATGAATGAGAAACATATGGATTAAATTTCTATTGTGATCACATATGGATTTCAGAATGATAAAGAATGAGGAATTCAGGGTTTAAGGAGTCCAAAATAATTTTCAAATAATTCAGGACATTGCAGGCAACGTCTGGCTGCCTCCCCTCATGCAAATTTGGGGGCTATTTAGTTGAGTAACAGACCTGCTCAATCTGCTGTGCCCCACCCCCCAAAACTGCTAAGCCCCAGGAGATATCTGTGAAGGGTTTTGTCAGGGGTTTCTAGGAAGGGCAGACACTACTGGAGCACTTTTAACCTTCCAGAAACCTTCAAATAGAGGAGAGGAAAATTTGACAAGCCTGAGCTTTATTAACCATGTGTCTCTTGCAGGTTATTGGACGTGTTTTATATCCTATTATTACTCTTAACGTCAGTGTCATTGTCATGTTAATGATAGTAGCCATGTCCTGCGTTTGTGCAATGATTTAGTTTGCAAAGTATATTACATGCGTATGACCTATTAATATGCATTACATATGTATTTATAGAAATGTACACTTACGCACATAGCATGTGTTACGACAGCCTACGATACAGGAAGTACAGAGTTAAGGGAAGATCCAGGCAGGAATACCTACCCCTGCTTTGGGGTAGAAGTCAGGGTTTATAGAAGGCTTCTCAGAGGAGATAATATTGAGCTGCATCTTAAGAGAACATGCCAAAGTTAGCCATTGGAAGGTGAGAGGAGTGCCTTCTAGTCAGAGAGAAGAATTTATGAAGGAGAATTTTTGAAGACTCAGAGATGAGAAAGAAAATGGCACACTTGGGGAATGTTGAGTTATTCAGTAAGTCCGGAGCCTAGCCTGTGATGGGTTTGATGTAGTAAAAAATGGTGGGAGCTGAGGTTTGGGGAATGATAACATAGGATTAGGCCAGACAAACAGGTAAAAGCTGGATCAGAAAAGGTCTCATGTCATGGGAAGCTTCTATAGGATTTAAATAAGGGAAATGATATAATTAGGTTTGTGTCTTAGAAAGATCACTATGGTGGAGGTATGGAAGATTCTCTGAGTGGGGCTTGAGAGGGTGCAGGGTGCGGGACAATATTTGAGTCAGGGAAACCAGTTTAATTCAGCTGAATCACTGTTGCAGTGATCCAAGCAAGAGACGAGGAAGGAGTAGAATAATGCAGTGGCAATGAGGAGAAACAGGAAGGCTCGTGTTTGAAAAATAGTTCACACAGTGAATTATTGTGAGGCAGATAAAGGAGATGAACAAGTCAGGAAGTTAAGAATGGTTTCCTGAGACAGGGACCCCAGAACGAGAGTTTTCCTGGCAGGAAGGATGGCAAGTTCTAATTTGGATATGTTGACTAGCCGTCTAGGTCCCATATGGAACTCAGGAGCAAGGGCTGAGTTTGGGATAAAAATTTGGCACTCAACAGCATAAAAACTGCCAGTGCAGACATAGGACTGGATGAGCTGACCCTAAGAGATGTAGGGAGTGAGATGAACGTGGAAGAGGATGCAGGAGGGGGAAGAAAAAGAGCCTTTCAAAGAGACAGAGCTAATAATGAGTAGAGGCTGGACCTGAGCCCAGGTCTTTGGACTCCAAACCTTTCCACTGTCCCAAAAGGGGTAGACTTAAGCTATCTGGTGTTTCACATGTCTTGAGAATATACCGTGTCCTAGAGTCTTTATACACATTGTACCACAGAGGACTTGCACACAGCTCTGTGGTCAATGAGACTAGCCCCATTTACAGATGAGGAAACCAAGTCTCAGAGAGACCCAAAGCCACGTGGTCAGTAAATGACCTAACCAGAATTTCTCAAGTTTGTCTGACTCCAAAGTCTATGCTCCTGTTACTAAACCATTTTCACTGCCTTTAAGATCAGATGTGGTCCCTCACCGTTTCGTAGGAGAGGCAGGCAGGTTAACAGCTCTTTACCGTTCAGCTTGAGAAGTGTAGAAATGGAGGTGAATGCTGAGAGCCCCCATTCATAAACAGAATTTCCTGTGTTCTTTTTTGTACTGTGTGGTGATCTGAGAGTTGGCTGGAATGTGTATAAATGGTTTTTCTCCAGTAAGACGATAGCACAGTCCATTTGGAGGGAGAGATGAGCCACCGCGGAAATACCGGGACCCACACATGCCTGCGGCTGCCCTCTAAACTTCCCAACCTGGCCGGAGGCACTCAAAACAAAACCTCCTGTTCCCTCCCAGGACTGCTGGCGCCTGGAGCCTGCCTCCTGCCCCTGCCAGAGGCTTAGGCCAGCCTCGGGGTGACGGGGTGGGGGAGGCAGAACAAAGGGAGCTGGAGCAGCTCCCTGCTCTGAGCCCAGTCATCTCTCCCAAAAGAGGTATGAGCAGGCATCTGGGCTTTGTCACTGGAGGGAAACTCAGCTGACAGGCCCACAGCCCTGGGTGAAACTCTGCCAATGGCATCTGCTCACAGAGCCAGCTTGGGCACAGATATGAAGAAAAGCAGGAGCACGTGGAAAGAGGCTCTATCGTTTCTGATCTTTGTGATCCTGGGCAGTTTGCTTCCCCTCTTTGTGCCTGTGCCTTCCGCTGGTGTACAGGCTGAGGATGTTTTATTCCACACACTGTTGGGGTAACTCTAAGTCTGAATGCAAATGAACACTCACCTGTCCCTTGATACCCAAGTCAGCCCCCAGCCCGTCCTGAATTCCAACTCTCTCTGGATCATACATGTCAGGAGGACAGGCACTCCATCCTTTCTGTGGCTCTGACGCCCACCTTTCTATACCTTTTCATGTTTAAAACAGTAATTTGAACTTAGCATGTATCCAATAAACGTTTGCTGAATATTTATGTAACTAATATATTATAAATAGTAGCCATTAAATACAACCCATGAAGTTGGCAGTCAAAAAAATCTGTGATAATCTTTGCCACAGGTTAGTGGGATAATAGAGCAAAGTGAGGACTTTGAGAAGCCCCAAGAGACAGTCCAAGAAGATCCCACAAGCCCCAAGTCATGTGAGAGCAGCGTCAGTGTTGAAGTATCTCGCTGGAGAGCTGTGATTGACCAGCTAGGGTGGAATGACTCAACTTGATGGAATCTTAGAAAATCTCAAAGACAAAAGACATATTAAACATCTCTGGTCCAATCCAGTGATTTTATAGATGAAAAAATGAGGTGTAGAGAGGGAAATCAGTTGGTAGTTCCTAACTTGGATCCTGAAATTCCTCCTCTTCTCTTTACTCCCTGTGTGACCTCCCATAGCCTAGATTTCCTCATCTGTGAAGTAAATATGACAAGAGGGCCTCTCTCATTGAGTTGTCATGAGTGTTAAATGTGTTAATGTGTGTAACGAACCTAGAAGAGTCTGTGGGACATGATAAATGCACAATTGCTATTGTGAATAACTGTTAGCAATTACTCTATTATTATTATGTCTACATTGTTAATTATTAGTATTATTACTATTATCTGACATAGAGGGTCATTTTACTGAGACATTTTTCTCAGCCATAATTTTTTAAAAATTGAGTTTTTCACAAACAGAAGGATCCATTGATATAAAACTGTATCGACCCTTCAAACCATATGATATTTTATTTAAAGTAAAATGCAGAACTTTAAACTGAGCCCTCATGAAATCAGAGTGAGTGTACAGCTTCATGACTCTGAGCCTTGTAGCCTTTAAGTGCAAATTTTTAACTATATATGATTAAATAAATCTTAACTGTTTTGTTGTAGAATTTTGCTTAGTGTTCTAGTTCTTCGAAGTAATTTTGAATCCTGATTTAGACATGTCCCATAATAAGCAATCCTTCCATGTATTAACATCTGAAAAAATAAGCTTAACATCTATGTCATCTTCTACTCATTATTAACCATATTGACTAAAATTAGACCAAGGGGGAATCTAGAGACCTCTTTGCATGGTAGCAATTACTTTGGGCTGTGGCTGTTCAAGCGGTCACCATCATACATGCCTCATTTCAAGGAGAGCTAATGTTTACTTGGTATTTAACATATAATGCATTGTATTTTGTGACAATTAATTTAATCTTCACAAAAGTCCTGCAGCATTCATATCATTCCTCCCATTTTGGAATTGAGGAGGCTGAGGCTCAGAACAGCTACCCTGTGTAAGGTCACCTGGCCAGAGTGCAGCAGAGTCAGGAACAGAATCAAAACGGATCTTTGTCTTAACCCAAGTTCTCTCCTCCACTATTCACAGATATATCAGGGAAAACTTAACAGAAGCCTTTTGGAAATAACGAGTCCTTAACCTACTTGTCATCAAGGCCAGGAGGTTTTATTCAATTTAAGTAAGCCTATATCGGCTCTAATGGCCCTTCAAAGACAGATGAAGAACTCAGAGAAGCAATGATAGCCTAAAAACGAGACTATAATTTGACAGAGACAACTATAGAACCTGTGGAGCCTGGTGCCTGATTGCTTTGTGTTTTTGTAATGTTGAACATGTTGTTTAACTCTGTCTGCCTCCGTTTACATATCTGTACAATGGGAATAATGGCAGAATCTTCCCTTAGGGTGGCTGTAAGGATTAAGTGATTTAATAGCTGTAATGTGCTTAGAATAAGGCCATTATGCACCCAATCTTAGCTGTTCTTCTTGCTGCCAACTACACCATTATTACTGGTAAGTCAGTGTCCTGTACGGACACCTGTCATCAGTGTGGTACAGAGCTCCCTGCCTTTGGGTCACAGAGCAGCCTCCAAGCCAAGATAGACATCAGCATGGAAAGAGCTTTCACAAAAAATATTTTCAAATATTTAGGTTTATTGAAAAGGATTAAAGAACACATACATACACAAATGTGCATTGTCTTTCTCTGTCTTTCAAACTAGTACCTGTTTCTTCCAAGAGCAGAGGCTTTGGAGTGATTGGAAGTGTTCTTCGCTCCCTGATTTACACAGGATGTCTGAGGAGAAGCATGTGCCTTTCCAGCTGAGTGAGCACAAACAAGAGTTAACTGAAAACTTTCTCCCTGGGAAGAACTAAGCAAAGCCATCACCTGACATTTCTGAGCAGCAGGGCCATAGTCTTCTAGTGAAGTCCTGCTGCAGCTGACACAGTAACGTCCTCAAATTGTGGGACTGGGATTGAAAGCAAGAGGAGTGATGCGCATTCTTCTGAAGCAATCTATGTATACAAGTGAAAAAAAGCATTATCGTGGAGTTCGAGGTTAACATCTGCCTTGGTTTAAGTCACACTTTGGTCAAGCATTTACTAGCCATAGACCACTTACATAATCTCCCCAAGACTTATCTATGAAATGGGGCTAAGAGTTCTGGAAGGGAAGGTGTACAAGGCACAAAAAGAAATGGTTTGGCTTTGATAGGTGCCCATCTACCTGTCCAAACCCTGGGTCCTAAGTGGCTATGAATATGGACTATCTTATTCACCCCAGAGAAGCTCTGGGATGCAATTTAGGGCAAACGTTTCTAGGATTGGCACTTGATAAAATTTTCACTGGGAAAAGAAAGGCAGAGTGACAAAAATAAGTACCAGTTAGTTAGTATGTGTTCCTTGTGGCTGGAACTTCTCCATAGTGTGCTCTCTCTCCCACTCTCTGTCTTTCTCATACACACACACACACACACACACACACACACACACTCTCACCTACCTGCATAATTTCTATGCAATTTTACATCTTAATTTACATCTCACTTCCTCAGGGATGCCTTCCCTGACCCCTAGACTAAATAGGGTACCTCACTTGTGTGTTCTCGTAATACTGATTGGTTTTCCTTCCTTCATTTCTCAGTTTGTAATTATACATTTGTGTAATGATTTAAGTTTGTCTTAGAATAACCAATTGCCCCAATTTGCCTGAGACTGAGGGATTTTCCAGAACAGAAGACTTTCAGTGCTAAAACTGGGAGAGTCCTGGCCAAGCCTGCGTAATTGGTCACCCTTGTTTGTGTCCCTCTCAAGACAGGATGCTCTCTGAGGGCAGGAACTGTGCTTTTTTGTTTAACATTTATCTCCATGTCTGGCACAGAACTGGATCATGATAGCAACTCAGGAAACATCTGTTGAGCCAGTAAGAAAATTAATGAATATGTCAAGGTAAACCAAACTGTCTTTTCTTATAGAAATCTTTTTTCCCTGAGATTATTCTTCCTATTTTAGGTGTTTTTAATAAATTGCCCTTATTTGACAAAATTTAAAGTTGACAATGTTATATCTTATTTTTTTTTTTGCCTTCCCTCACCCCCATCCCATTTGGGGGTTGGAAATCTTACAGATTTGAGGAATCACTAGTTTAGTGAAAAGGGAACCAGAATAGTTAAGGTTAAGATGATTAAAGGTCTGTCCCCATGCTGAAATGCTAGAATAGAAAGTTCATGAGGGCAGAAATGATGGATATTTGGTTCATGTCACCATCCCCAGGATTTAGAACAGTACCAAGCATAATAGTAAGGGCTAAGAAATGATTTGTCAAATAAATGAATATATTCTCTGCTCAGCCTCAAGACCTGGTGGAGTAGACCCTGTGTCCCTTTTCTTTCTTAACCCTCTAGCTAAACCTTGCCACAACCATAAATCTGACTTCAGCATCTGTTTCTGCTGGATGGATGAGAAGCATGTACTATTGCAGAAGAGTGAACACGTGGTCTTTCCCTACCTATTCTGGGTCATCTCTTTATACACCTTGCTTACACTTAAAGGGACTGCCACAGTATGCTACATAAAAAGCCACTGCAGTGTCTCCATTACTGAAAACACCTCTCTGTCACCCATGTTGCTTTGTTCAAGTTCTTCCCTCTAACTAGAATGCCTGTTCCACTTCATCTAGCTAAATCTTACTAGTCTTTTAAACTAAGCTTCTGTCCCTTTCCTTAAGAAGCCACCTCTGTACCATTCCACTTGTCAAAAGTAAAATCATAACAAGTTAGGGAAAATTTAGAAGTTTATTGTCATACAGAAAGTACAGACTGCAATCAGTGAGACTTCAAACCAAGTGGTAAGAAGCTCACCTTATAGCAGTTATAGCGTAGTTTATAAACCACAAAGGAGAAAGTACTTTTTGACCTATTTTGTGATTGGCTATTATATATTAGCATTTTTTAAGGACAAACAGAGCTATTTGAACTGATTTGTCTATAGCTGATTGGCTAAATTTCCCTGAATCATGCTGACAAGGATGTAAAGCTTACGTTTTAATTTCATTAAATCATGTCGACAAGGACATAAAACTTGTTATGTTTTGTACTCTGTTTATGGTTAGAGCTAGCAATTCAGGGAAATCAGGATGACTTAAGTTTTGGCTACTTGGTTATGGGCAGTTGGCCTAGCGGTATTTATCTAAATGGTGGCCTCAATTTTTATATATCTTTAGCACACTCCTCCTTCCCATGCCCATCCACATTCTATATTTTGTCTTACCATCCCATGGACTTCACTGTATTCTATTGATCTACTTATTTGTATAGCTCCCTACTAGATGGGAGCTTCTAGAAAGTAAGAACTCTGATTCATCTCTGTGTCTCCAGCACCCAATAGAGGGGGAGGGCATGCTATTAGATAGCTAGTAAATGTTTGCAAACTAGCTAGGAAAGAAATATATTTTTTATTGTTACCACAAAAATGCTAGGTAACAGATAAACATAAAACCTTAGTAACATAAAACAGTAGACATTTATTTTGCTCACAAGCCTATTGGTTGGCTAGGTGATTCTGATGATCTTGGCTAGTTAGCTGTTGGTCACATAGGAGGATTTCCTGGTCTTTCCTGGGCTCTCTCATATATCTGGGCCATCACCTGGAACAATCGAGCTAACCCAGCTCTGTTACATATGTCCTTTCGTGCAATTGCCTAGCCTGAACATGTTCTCACGGCCAAGGTGAATGAATAGAAGCACACAGTCCTCTTGAGGCCTAGGCTTGGAAAACTGGCCAGTGTCACTTCTGCCTCGTTCTCTTGGCAAAACAAGTCACGAGACTGGCCTAGATTCAAAGATTATGGAGATAGACCCACCTCTTAACATGGGAGCTGCAAAGTCTCATTGCAAAGGATGTGGATACAGGAAGGGTAGAGAATGGGGACCATTTTTGCAATCTCTGCCCTAGAGAGGAAGCCAGCAAGGAAATGTCTTATCAGTTTCTTTCCAAAACGATCACTTTTGCTACCTTGACATTAAATCTGTCATAAAGGTTTCCAAAAAAGGAACTGTGGCCTTTCTTGGGAGAGAGTGATTTCTCCACTATAAAAGATATTCTATAAGAAGCTGAATTCCACAGTCATGGAAACATCAGGTAGGAGAAGATAAGGCCTCCTCTAACCCTGAGGGTCACTGTTTTCACATACTTTGCCTCTTTCCTTTCAGATCAGCAAAGACCCAATTTTTGTGCCAGGTGTCTGGGGTCCTTATTTCTCAGCCATGGTGCCTGGGTTCTGGCTGAATGAAGGTGGTCAGAGCGTTACTGGAAAATTGGTAAGTTGACACTTTGTCAGTAAAGTCATGAATTTTTTTATGCCATTGAATAGCCCATTCTGTCATATTACCCACATACCCAGTATCTGGAAGAATTGCAGACTCCTGGGTCAGAGTTAACTCTCTCAGGGCACAGTATAGTTCATGTGTAGCATATGTTTGCTACACAGATAAATGTCCCTTCAGGCAGTGCTGATTGTCCTTTCATCTCACCTGATCTTTCCCACACCAATCCATTTTTCTCATGGCAGGGAGAGTGATAACTCTACTTTATGAAAATGACAATGTTACTCCCCAGCCCAGACCCTTCAGTGGTTCCCCAATAGCCCTTGGTACACTGTACAGATAGTTTTCTAAGCACACTGTACCTTTCGTGATCTGTCCCCTCCAGTCCCACACATCACCTGATACGCTAGCTTGCCCTGTTCACAGCTGCTCCATGGCTCCTATCATTCCACTCCTCTGTATATGCTTCTTTCCCTGCATGGGGAGTTCTTTACCACCTGGACAATTTTACTTGTCCCTTTACAACTCCAGCTCTTATCACATTCTCTTACTCTTATTGATTGCCAACTTGTCTTTTCCAGAGCGCTATGAGCTCCTTAAAGACAAGAGCAATATCATACTTCTGTTTATATCCAGCTCAGTGCCTAGTTCATACAAGGTACTTAATGACATTGTTGGTTTATTAACAATTATTAATAGCATTAACAACTTAATGAAATTGTTGAATTATTGGGATTGTCTAATAGGGTAGACAGAATATCCATACAAGTGAGATGAGTATAGTAACAGAGGTACAAGGTACAGAGTTGGCACAAAGCTACATTAGGAAACTCTTTGCAGAGGGGAAGACATTTGTGCTCAGCCTTAAAAGACAAATAGGGATAAAGCAGGCAAAGAAGGGTAGAAGGGTAGGGATGATCTTCTGGGCAGGAGAACTTGCATGGGAAGCAAGACACAGAAGTGAAAAATAACAAGGTTTATTTGAGGGAAATTGCAAAAGGTCCAGAATTTCAGCTGTGGCATAAATTATTCTTAGAATAATGGCATACAAGTTAGAGAGTAGGACAGGGACCAGATCTTAAGAAGTCCCCACAGAACATGCTAAGGAATTGAACTTCGTCTAGTAAACCAAGGGAATCAGTGAAAGTTCAGAAGAGTACGTAGACATGTTCAAGTCTCAGTTGTAAAGAGCTCTCTCTGGCTAGCAGCCATGAGAAGGAAGGCCTGAGGACACAGGGCCAGAGTCAGGGAGACCAGTTTTAATCCACAGACAAAAAGCCACGAGGGCTTAATTGAGGATAGTGGCAATGTTGACTAAGAATTGAGGTCAAGACATTGGGCTAGGGGGGAACCACTGAAGGGTTTAGGCTGGGGAATAACATTGTCATTTTCTCACAAAGTAGAGTATTGCTTCTGAGAGATTGGCTGTGGAAGGCAAGGGAAACTGAGACCTAGGCTCAATTATCCAACCTCACATTTACTATTATATTGAAAATATGTTTGTGGCTGAATCCTTACCAACTCTTCTAAATGTTCAGCCAAATTAAGAGTGATATGACCCACAGCCAGATATGCATGTAAATAACTGCAAGTTTCCATTTCTTAGTGTATTCTCTTTTGTACATAACTGCCTTAGAGTCTCTCTCAGGTAGAAAGAAGCGTAGGTAAGTGATGGATTCAAAGAGCATGTTCTGTGCTTTTACTCCTCTGCCAGGCTACAGAAATAAATTAAGTCAATTAGACCTCATCACTCCATGGTTTTAAGGAGCTCATGCTCATAAGGAAGCCTAGTGAGTATGAAATAAATAATATCTAACTGGGCTTTATAACCAATGCTAGAAAATTTGAAAAGGAAAACATCATCATGTGTCTACAGTACAGTGGAACTGGAGCCCCCTTTACATCTTCCTATTTAAACTACTTTGGTGTATTTATACAACATTCAAGTTAAATATTCTTTCCCTTTTTTGTGACACGTTGAATGAAAACCCATTAATGAAACACAGCCCTTTTCAACATCACAGCATAGTATAATCACCCTTAGCAGACCCCGAACTCATACATGACATAATCCAGAAGCTGTTTAAAATAAAGATCCAGTAAACCAGTTCTTTGTGTAGGATGCATTGTCCATGAACCTACCCATGAACAGGCTTTCAGAGAATTAGTGTGTGAATCAGACATCTGTATCAGTTAGAAATGCTTTCCCCAGGATTTGGTTCAAAGTTTGCTCTAGTGCCATGGATGTAAGCCATCTTAACCCAAATGTTATGACATACCTTTGTGGATAAGAATTGGTTACACCTACTTCATGAGCCTAAATTTAAATTAAAAATATGGGCTCTATTTCGCCATTGCTGAAAAATCTTCATGACATTCCAGTGTGGTTTTTGACAGGTGTCATGCGAATTGCTAGCCTTTATCTGTTAGTTTCATGCCATCCACCTGTCAAGGTGCATTTGGAGTTTGACTCTGGGCAGTTCTATGTATACGTTGGACATAGGCATGGGGCATGAGTGACCGCTGGGTTACAGAGAATGAAATCTTTAGGAAATCCAAAAGCTAGGATAATGGAGCAAAATCTGAATCAAGATCAAAGCACATATCCAATAAACCATCAGTCCAAAGAGGCCAAGCAAAGAGAAAGAAACCAGCTATAAAATAAAAAGGATGACTATAATGATGATAATAATAATAATAATTACAGCTTAATGAATATTTTTTCTGTGAGAGGAATTTATATACATAATCTTATTAAACCTTGAATGATATTCATAATAATCACAATGCCTAATGTTATTTTGAAGCCTTATTTCCCAATCTCAATTCCAAGAACTTTTTACATATTATCTCATTTAATCCTCTCAAAATTCTTATGAGAATAGGCACAGTTGTATTTTAGTGAAACTCAAGGTAGCAAGTACAGCCTGAGGAGATTCCTCACCCACTGTCAATGGCCTTTTTATATGGTTCCTCTGCCACGCACCTTTCCTTACCATTTACTAATTCTGGTTTATTCTCTTGTAAATTCTGATCTCTGGTTTTTTATGACATTGTTGTCATATAGGACATGAGAAGAGAAAGTTGCATCCTTTTTGTTCTTTGTTTCACATGCACATCTTCTCTACTAAGCCACATCTGAAAGCATCTGCTCTGGTAGTGTCTTGTCCATCCCATAATGCAGTCATAAATACACTACCTAAAGCAGAAGAGAAGGGAAAGGATAAAGGAGATGAAAAGGGAAGTAAAGGAGATGGAAGGGAAGGGAAGGGAAGGGAAGGGAAGGGAAGGGAAGGGAAGGGAAGGGAAGGGAAGGGAAGGGAAGGGAAGGGAAGGGAAGGGAAGGGAAGGGAAGGG